>OY754945.1:8333017-8515517 GCA_963576515.1 Cryptocephalus primarius
CCAGCTTTTTGTTTTTGGTTGTCAACTGATGGACAGCCTCGATCTGTGCTCTTTCGACTTCGTCTTTCGCGGCGAGGGACTTCTTCAGGCGGTCGGATTCTGCAGAGAGGGACTCCACGCTTTCTCTGAAATATTAAAGTCGATGAAATGAAGTGTAGCAATTTTGGTAACCCGTAATTGTTGTCGTAAATACACGTTTGTCAGATGAAAAGTGCAATATTTAATTTTATAACAAATTGTCAATTGCTAATAAAAGGATGGTACATGTATAAACGCATATAATTCGTTTGTATGATACGGTGAACGAGAATTTAGTACAAGCAACTTACCGCTTACCCGCTTTAGAGAGCTATCTCGTTAGAGGATGCATTTAGTAATACTAATACTATAAAAAAAATCTGAAAAGCACGTTTGGTAAGGGATAAACAACAATATAATTCGTATTTGAGAAACCCACTGTAAAAAAGAAGTAATTTTATAATAAAATTAAAGCTATAATAGCTTTTGTGTATGTGTGTATTTCCAAGACGCTGGAATTCCACACTACGTTTAATGGAAATGTACTTTATGAATTCAAAAATCTTCAGCTCTCCAACTAATGAAGTTTGAGAGTTATGGCAAATTGTACGGCAACCAGATGCAATTCAAGCAGTTTTCACTGTTCGCATATTTCCAATAATTCACAAAAAAATATCTCCACTTTAATTTAGTTGAAACGTTACAAAATGGGTTACTCGAACGTACTTTAGGAGTTTGAAAGTTTCAGCTCTCTAACCAAAGAAGTTTCAAAGTTGGGGCTGATTAGGCGGCAAAGTGGCGCATTTATTGCTCTTTCAAACTATTTAAAAAGAGGTAAAACTCCCCATTTTGTTAAAACTCCGCAAGATGTTTAACAGATGTGCACTTTAGCAGTTAAGAAAGTCTCTCTAACTAACGCTAAGTTGCAGCTAATTATACGGCACCCTGCCGTACTCCTCGCAATTTTCACCAACCACACCTTTCAATAACCCAAAAAATGATCTGAACATTAGTTTAATGTAAAATCTACGTAACGGGTTACCGCAAGGCATTTTAAGTTTTGCAAGTTGCAACTCTTTAACTAAAGCCATTTCGGAATTGTGGCTGATTATACAGTAAAGTGACGCGTTTATTAAAATTTCAGTTTTCAAAAAGAATTTAAAAGGCTGTTACGATTCCCATTTCATTCAAAGTCCGCCCAATGAATTGAAATGTACTTTAGGTGTTAAGAAAGTTTCAGCTCATTAACTCACAAAGTTTGATAGTTATGGCTGATTGTATCGTAACCTGAAATACGTTCACCAATAACATATTTCAATTAACTCATACTCAACGTCAACTTAATTACCTTCCCTTGTATCTTACGAGTTGAGAAAGATTCCAAGTGTCTAACTACCGCAATTCAGGAGTTATGACTGATTATGAGACAACATAAGGTATTCGTTGAAATTTCGCATGATAGATAATGCTTACATACTTCATAGAGCGTACTTCAGAGAGCACTTTAGAGAGTTTCAACTCCTTAACTTTACCTTTACTTACATAACCTTTACAAGTTTTGCTGATTATGGGATAAACTGCACCTGTTGCAGTAAATCCTTTAGAAGTTTTTTTTATGCATGAATGCCCAAAATATATATTGTAACCTCTCATAGATTGGTCTAAACTTGTACCTAACAATGTTATTTTTAACAGTTTCTTATATTTTGTGACAGGTACGTAACACCCTAATTTCAACTTGGAGAATGTATGTAAGGCGAGTGGATAACTATTTTTGTCGTAATGAAACACGACCAAACAATTACAAAAAAATCCATAATTCATTTCCTACCTTACCTTAAATGCTTTAATGTGGTTTCATTCTCCTTCTCCTTCGCCCTCAACTTCTTAATGATATTAGAGTGCTGTAACTGCTGCTTTGACAATTTCTCCCCTTCTTCCCGCAACTCCTTTATCGTCTCATCCTTCTCGTTGACTAGACCATCTAATTCCCCTTTTGTAATCCTCTTCGCGGATTCTTGCTTCGCCTGTTCCAGTTGCTTCCTCAAACTATCCTTTTCTCTGATGGCTTGCTGGAATTTTTTTTCCAAAGCTGATAGCCTCTGAGTGTACTCTTCAGTGACGCGGCTGACGTCAGCACTCTCTAACTGTTTAGTTATGATGGAATCTAATTGCAACCTTAGGTCGCTATTCTGCTCCTGTAGTTCGGCGTTTCTCCTGTTCATGTCGATAAGTTTGGATTCTCTGGATTCCAGAATTTCTGTCATTTCCGAGATCCGCTTCAACAACCTGTCGATTTCCGAAGAATGGGAGTCGTCGCTTATGCTAGAAGCTTCTGATAACTCTCTATTGTGACCTTTCGCTTTCTTTATGCTCATCTTGCATAACAGTGAGTCTATCTGTGAATCATCGGATTTACTCTTCAAAACGATAACTTTAGCGGGGCTCTGTCGGCTTTGAGTACTGCTGGAATCTCCATTGGGACTAGAAATTATCTCGATATCGCTTGAGGTAGTTGTTTCCAGCTCATCCCCAGATGTATGACCAGAAGTATGATCTGAGCCGACCTTCACTAAATCTGATCTACTTTCTGAACTTATTGGAGAGTTTTCTCTAGGCGGTAAGTCTATTTGAGAAAAAGTGTCAGAGAGGCTGCTGGATTTTGCGCTGTCATCTGTGAAGGGCTTACTGCTCTTCGCTTGTTCCGATATGCTTCTTTCCGACATGGCGTCCGCTAGCATATTCTGCAAGTAACTGGAATGACTAGTCGTTTCAGTGGCTGTACTTGTGTCGCTGCCGCTCTCCATTAGATTGTCGCTTCCTACCAATGTTTTGTCCGACTGGGAACCATCATCTAAGGAAATATCCATCTGTGATTCCATACTGCTACTGATCTCACTATCTGTAGGAATATCAATGACGTTGGTCTTCTGAGTCGACTGCGAATCCATCATGACAGGAGTCAAAGATAATTGCATAGTACTTCTGCTAGGCGCACGTGTTATAGCTTCTGGAAAATTACTTTCAGGACTAGGAGGTACATCACTTTCCAAATAACTAAAAGGCTTCTGGGAATACATAAAGTGAGGATTGAAGGCCGAGTCTAGAATCGTTGCAGAGGTGCTGTCGGAGATTGAAGTGTAGGAAATAGTATCGTCCGCCATGCTACTCTCTTCCAGTTCGGTTGGAAGGACTTCTACACTATCGGGGGAGATTTTCTCGACGGAACTAAAAAAATGATCAATGAATTTAACGTTGTTGGTTGAATATCTTTGCAGAACAACAAACTGTGATTAATCGATGGCCAAGTTATGTAATTAGGTAATATGTTAACTCAGTGGAATAAACGGCCTACACTACATTTGGTTGGAATTGATAGCAAGGGACCACATTACACATGCCAATCGCACCTCGAAACGAGGAGGGGTGTTTCAAAAAAGTTTTAAACAACTGCAACGTTTTTTGCACAAGAAAGATTCAGACAATTTTAGTGTCACTAATTTGATTCTATTGTACATGCCTCGATGAGGGCGCATTATACAAAGGAACAGATGAGTTTGTTGCCTACAAAAGTGGCGCAGCTGCGTAGAGTAGGGTGAAAGTGCAAAATTGTTTTTAATGATTGTTATATTATTAATTTATGTTATTCATAAAATATTACCTACATGCTTAGAACTGGCAGTTTTTGGAAATGGTGAGATTACAAATCAAATTGTTTTGGTCTATTTTTCTTTTAATTGTTTGGTATTTTAATCTTTTTTTGGGGTTATTTTTTTTGTTTTTGAATTATTAATCTTTTTTGTCTTTTTTGGTATTCCCCTAATTTAATTGCAAGTATTAAGTAACACAAGAATTAAAATTAGGTGTATTATTTACAATATTTCCGAATCAAAATCGTCTAAATCTGTTGTGTCACTGTCTGGTGTGATAATAATTTCAATAGGCTCTAAAATATATTACTCAGTATGTGTCGAACTTGATCCACTAATGGTCAAGTTACACATTGTTCTTCCTCTTTACTAACATGATGTACGCAGTTTTCCAGTTATCTGCAGTTACATTTACATTACGCTACTTCACTCTTAACTTGAGCCCATATCATCCCTACATTCCCTAAAAGTTCCCTTAAAAAAAGACAGCCAAAAAAAACTGTTGTAATCACAAACTTAAAATCAACGCCAGGCAAAAATAACCAAATTTTGTGTTTTTCTCTGCTGTTTTGGATCCATCTTATGTATCATTCTAAAATTAGACGCAACATATCGAATATTAAATAGGTATTTTTGCATATTTGATAGTTTGACACGGTAGGGAGGACATCAACTCTTAAGTTAAGTTTACAACGATAAGGTGGTAAAGGAACTGTAATTATTCCACGATATTTGACCATTTCATCGACAATATACTTTTTGTAATTTATTTTGATTTGCAATTGCATTAGTTCCCTTCTTATCTTCGTTATATTACTATTGAAAGTGGTACGGTTATGTTTTATGGCTTTCCAAGGGTCGAACTGGTAAAGATGTAAATTTTATCGCTATCAGTTCCAAGCAAATCGAGTTTAGATATTTATATGGATATTAAATTACCTAGATTTTTCTTCTTGCCAAGGGGAATCTAAGGGCGACACGAACTCATCGGTATGCTGAGATTGTCTCCTGCTGTTCGTACTATTCATGCTAAGAATTTCTACAGAGCTGGGACTCGTTAAGCTATCTCCTAATACTTCTACAGACTCTGTAGCTGAAGCCGGTTTCAACCCTAGCAACAGAAGTTCTCATTAACAAGTTAACATTTTGATACTTAACAGAATCAACTTTAAAGCTTCTACTTCGAACGTCGGATGTACTCTTTCCAGAGTCAGAGTATGAAACATTGATAAGCCACAGCATAGCAGGTCAATCTGAAGAATTGTTTATATATATGTTAACATATATGTTTAATAAAGCATCTTGCTTTCAATATGCCGGCATGAATGTCTTGGTTACCTAAAGTGCAGCAATCTAGCATATTACAGGGTACATTTTATGAGCAAGGGTGAAGGTCAAAGTTGGCAGCATATCAATTTGTATTAAAGGTTGTCAACCAATAATCAACCATACTGCATGTACCGAAAAATGGCTCATTTCGATAGCGATATGCTGGCATTAAATTACGATTTATATATTACATCTATCTATATTCCACTGTATATATTACATGCTTATTCATTTATTACCTATCAATTTAGTAATCGTATACCTCCATAATAAAATTAAGAGTAGACAAGGCAAATGGGCAGAATACTGAAATGTAGAGTCAACGAACAGTGATCTATCTATTTCTGTCTAGCCGTGCTGGTACCGTTACCCCACCTACTTATATAGTACTTATACATTTTAATAGAGACCGACCTATATCTTGCCTGGTCTACTCTTAATATGCCTCACTATACTATACAATATTAATTGAACCTCATTTTACTGTTTTCGTTTAAAAAACAAATTCTATTAACAAAACCGAAGGTGTATTATCACATTACAATGCCGTAATTCGTCTATAGTTTCTCTAAAAAAAAAATTATTGGTTCACACTTCTAATCCATTTAGAATCTAGTAGCTTATTGATTACCTTTAAAGCATTTGAATTTTTTGAGCTCTATAGATCTAGACTCTAAAAACCTGTACCTATACCATACATAACTTAGTACCTACATAGTTTTGAAGCTTTGAGATCAAATGAGAGTAATACCTTTGGAAAATTTGAAGCCCTGTAGGTATAGAAACCTACTACTGGTTCTCTTTTGTGATAACTTTGGATAGTTTGGAGCTCTGGATCTAAATTCCAGAAGCTTGTAGCTTCTTAGTACCTTTGAAGCTTTAATGTTGAACAAGCAGGTACAACTGAGTGTCCTTTTCTTAGAATGACTTAAATTAAAGTACTCTGGAGTAATCTTAACAACACAGTATGTGTGATTTTTGCTTGACAACCTTCGATTCAAACACATTAACAACCATCTCTGACCTTCACCGTTGCTCACAAAATACACCCTACTATATGCTACATGGCAGCACTTTAGATACCCAAGACATTAATGCCAGCAGATTGGAGGCAGGATGAGTCATTAAACATATATGGTCCTGCGGACCGGTATGACATGTGGGTAGGGAAGCATGACTTGCCATTGACCTATAGGCACAGCCGGCTAATGGCTATCTGAGTGTTTACAACTTTTAAATTAACTTTTAACTGAGACATTTCAAGTAAAACAAAGAAACATGCATCACTTTTTGAGAATAAATTAAGTATGTCTTTACCTAAAGCAGAACTGGAAGCTGACAAAGATAATAAATCCGATTCCGGACTAGTAGTAGTAGAACTGGAGGTGATTACATCGACACTCTCGGAACTATTTCTCTCACTTTCGCTACTTATCACTGATAACCTGTTTATGTAACTCGTTGGTTTATTAGTTCTTTTAGTTGAGAGTGTATTTAAAAAAGCCGTTTGATTAGGATCCTCAGAAATCTCTGCAACTAAAAGAAAAATATGGTAAATCATGGATACAATAAGATGAATGTGCAATTATTTTAATTGCGAATTATAAATGTAATAAGCGTGAAACTATTCTGTTAGTTTGTTTACCTTTGTAATTTTGTACTTGCATTAAATAATGAAATTGATACAATTCATAGTCAATTAAATATAGACAAATTATCAAATGTAGCAGAAAAAAATAAGAAAAATCGATCTTCAATTACATTAAATAACATTTAGATCATTAAACTACTTAACAATCTGTCTCATATTAACAATTAGTTAATTTCATATAAACGAGATTTTCCTAAAAAAGGAAATGGGACAGCAGAGAAGACAAATTATAATTTAAACAAAGAGAGTCTCCCATAACATGGGAGTTCCTGATGCTGAACAGGCAAATTTTTCAGAAAATTCAAACACTATCATTAGGTAGCAGCTAAAGGTTAATAGTTCTCCAATTTTTTCAAAACAGATACGAGTCAGTACTACACACTAGCTTCCTTTGAGACACATTTCCCTTCAAGTTTCACTTATTTAGAGAGCATGTCACGTGATCTCACCCAAATCTACTTCCTTGAATTGTTGCTCCTCCTTCCAGCCCTTCCCGTCCTTGCTGTCTTCCTCACCTGACGAGAAGTGGTCACTCAGCTCGCTCCCCTGCACAACCAACCTGCTCTCCTTGAAATGCTCCACACTCGCGTCGACGGTGTCCTCGAGGCTATTCGAGCTGTTCAATTTCTCCTTGTTAGTGTCGAAGAATGAGCCCCACAGACTGTTGCCGGCTTCCTCTGGTTTGGGCTCGGCGTCCCCCTGCGACACGCCCCACGTGCCGAAGAAGTCCTCCGCGCCCGGGTCGACGGGGGCACTCGCGGGGACGGCGTTCGGCTCGTCCTTGATGTCGAGGGCCTTGTCTATCGTCCTCTGGGCCTCCCTCAGGGCCGACTTGGCGATGCTCGCCAGGCCGGCGGCGTCGAACCAACTCATCCGGCCGGGGCTCACTTGCTGTCACCTCACGGCGCTCCGAGCATTACACTTGCATTGTCCCTCGGAGTGGAATTTGACTTGTGAAAATTACATCTCTAGTGTTGACGTTTAATGTTTTGATTTTATCAATTCGTTGCCAGACGTCATATGTCGATTTTGACATGGGACAGGAAATTCGTTGAAACGCATCATTCTATCTTTCTCTACGGGTCGAAATATTTTTGTGTATCGAATATAACGTTTATTTTTGTAATTAAGTAAAATGGTCGTTCCTCGCTGTTTAGGTGAGCTCCTGCAGTTAAAACAATACACTAACAAACCCTTTTAACAAAACTTTCCACTGTTAAATATTAACTACCACTCAACCAATTACTACTGCGGTAACTGCATGCAATAAATATTACAATTTCGAAGCGCAACTGAAACTGTTCAAAAATAAAACTTGTGACCCTTCTAGAGCATAAACAAAACATCAAAGATGTAAAAATAAAGCTGCTCTAGGTGAGGCTCGAACTCACAACCCCGGCATCGCTCACGACTACTGTCTTATAAGTACCGTGCGCTAACCAATTGCGCCACTAGAGCCATGCTTCGATATTTCCCATACGGCAATATAAATCACATACCTGAATAGGAGAATTTCAAAAATTATAAAAAGTTATTCTAACGACATAAACCAACAACTTCCTGTCTAAATGGTATATCTAATAGATAACTAAGCTTTGCAGTAAGAAAAATTCCAAATTTCAATTATATATTAAATGTAGGCATACATAATGGGAATCCTACAGTTTCCTCTGTCGCATCTTGGATTTCTCTCGCCAAACTATTTCGTTTTTCCAGTAGTCTTCCTGGATAGCTCTATTTTTCTTAGTGCCTTCTTAAAGATTCCTGTAAGCCTTCCTCGTATTCTTTTATTTTGTGGTTGGTACTGTAATACTTCAGTTAGCGTTTCTTCTCCTCCAGTAATTGTCTAGAATATATTCTTTCTGCAGTTGTAAAAACTCTAAAATCTTGTAAGTCCCCATGTCATTTATGCTCGCTCTTGGATCTGCTCAAAACGTTTATATAATGATTTCTCATCTTTCTCTGTGAATTGCCAGCATTCAAAACCGTATGTTAAAACAGGTTCTACCATAACTTTTTCTAAAATTTTACTTCCTGGATTATTTACTCTTTGCTTCTTCTAATCCTTTTTGAACTTCGTGGTCCTCTTGAGCGCTTTCCACCGTCGTGTATTCTGTTTTCGCTATATTCACATTTAATCTTTATTTTGTACATTGATCTCAAGTTTCTTTGCATCTTCTTTATAACAAGTTATAATCACATGATCATCAGTGAATAATAGCGTTGTGAAGCTTTTATTATCCATCTCAATTCCCATTTTCGATATTAAATTTTTCTCCAAAAGCCCAAAGCTTCTTGGATGTATATTTTGAGTAAAATAAGCGACAAGCTACATCTCTGTTGATGTCCTTTTGATGTCGCGAATGGTTCCGACATGATGTTTCCTATTTTGACTAAATTTTTTGACTCTTTATGTATGTTTTGAATAAGGTAAACATAGTCTTAGCAATGGTAAAATTTCGGTAATAATATGTCGAAAAGCTCTTTTAAGGGTACTTTGTCGTAGGCCTTCTCGAGAGCAATATACACATAAGGTGAGTGGACAGGTTTCTTGCTTTACGCTTCTCTCTAATATTTGTTATAAAACAAATTTATGGTCCATACAAGACATGCGCGAGATCAGTTTTTTCTTGTTTCTATATTGTGTTTTGAGCTAATATTAAATATATTCTAGTCTTCTGGAATACTGTTACCAATTAACAAACATTTATTGATTTTTGTCTACTATTATTTCTAGTAATATCTCAATTTCTACTTCATGTCTATTGTTAGTCCATATGGACTTGGACACAGATCAGACATTCAACAGACGTCCATTCCTTAGCATTACGATGGTTATCCATTGGGGAACATCTATTGGACGCCCATTTTGGTCCAATCGAACGTAAAAATAATTAATGCCCACAGGTTCATCTTTTCCAGGCCAGGCCAGTTCATATTACAGTGACCGTGACTTTTAACATTCGTTCATGTCCATAACGTTCATATAATTCTCGGCAACAACTAATCTAATTGGCTCCATAGCTAATCCAATTCAAGACCACAATATATCTAATTCAATCCACAAAGAGCCAACATAGGTATATCAAAGGTCCACGACGTATCTACTACGTCCTCTTTCAGATCCAGTACACGTCCATATCTTGTACTGAATCCATTGCATGTCAAACCTTGTGAAAACGTTATATGTCCATTAGATATCCAGCGGACGTAGGTATATTTGAACTGACTTAATTCTAGTTTTAGACCTTTCGCATTGTATTTATGCTCATCTATGTTAATTTGTTAATCTCGAAGCTTTACTTCAGCATTTATCTTTCTATGATTCACTACTATAATACATTGGTCATCTATCTGGACCTACATTTTAACCGCCTACTTCTGTATGATGTAATCATCGATCGGTCGTAAATCTTTATTTGGTTGAACCTATGAAAAATTATGCACATCCTCAGACGAGAAAAAATCCTTCATTATTTTCGATGTTGTACTCTCGTTAGCCATATTCCACTGTTGTTTATAGCTGATTCACAATATCGACCTACTATTGCGTTGTTGCCTTCATATTATCTTCCCAGATCTTGATGCAATTTTGTAAGTTTTTGTGAATGGCTATATCCGAAACCAACGCTTAGCTCTAGCATTCTTTCTTGCACTACTGTAGAAATGTATGTAGTCCCCTAAATGTTTTATTTTCATTTCTTTTTTTCTCTGTCGGTCGGAACGCAAATGACAATGTGTATTTTGTTAAGCTCATGGAAGACTTCTGCTTGTTTAATTTTCATTCCCTGGATATTCCAAGTTGCCAACCTCTTTTTTATGAATGATGAGTTGCTAACACGCCGATTCAACCTTCAAACTTGAAGGTCCAATATTTTTCTGCAAGGATTTCTCTCTTAGCCGATTCGTTTCAGTTTTAATGTGCTGGAGACTTGCTTTTATCCTCCTTCGTTAGCTACATTAACAACACTCTAGTGTGAGCACTGCTTTGCCTTTGGTACACGAATGGTATAGTCTATCACTCTAGATACCTTTACCAACCATTTGAAATCCTCAAAATCATACCTGGATTAACAGACTAATACAATAATTAATAGACTAGTCTAATAGTTAGTCTAATAGCAAATGCAGTTATTAACAATACGAAAACAGTCATGGTGCTTTAGAAACTGCTTATTGAATTCAAATAAATTCATACCTAAAATTAGCATGAGAAACATTATTGAATTTTAATGATTCTCAACATTACTTCAAAAACTTTATTGAAGTCTATTGAAGGAAAACAAAATAAATGACAGAAAATTGAAAAAGAAGAATGGTATAAAAATTGCCGCCAGTTACTCATGCAATTGTACAATATGTAAGAGTACATAAATATCAAAAAATGTGTTATGGTAGGTTTAATTCCGTCGCCATATAACCCTCACTGACCTTCAATTGTTTGCCCCAAAGCGTTATTAGGCATTTATCAGAACATTAAATCATAATAGAAATCCATTTGTTTTCCATGTTTTTTGTTTGAGAAGTTGCACAGGAATGTCCCAATTACTTATTTGTTCCTTACAATAAAAGAGATTAACACATGCATGAGAATAGATGTATTTTTGATGACCTTATATCCATGAAGCTCATACGTTGCCACCAGTAATAAACACCTTAATTATTTAATAGTTATATCAAACTGCTTAATTCAAAGAATGCTTCTTATACTGTCTATTTTCGTTTCATAACTTTATAGCCAAGTTTGAACCAACGTAATGAATTGTTTTATTTCTATAGTCCCTTCATTTGTAACTCCTATTGTAGTTCTTAGGTAAATATGTAATTGTCCATTAAATTCCAAGGATAACAAAACCCATGCTCATTATGTTCAAATATCGAAATATAATAAAAAGTAAGATATGCACAAAGCATCGTTTATTTAGTTTCTTCCAAAGAAGTGTAATATTTTACATTAAATCCATGCATCAATATAAAAACTCATGCTAATCAAACAACACAAATACTCTCCATCATCACATATTTCAAAATGGCTATATTCGAACCATAAATCCTGACCACATATCAACTGTTTTCTTTTCTTCGGAAAAAAAGGAACACGGTACGGAAAAATATCACAACAGAATTAAATGCCTAACTTAAACAGTATTTGTAGGTCGACTCAATGGATTAGCTTGTGGGGCGGGAGCCTGTCTCGTGACCAGGGAAACGGCATTTTGCAGTAACTGCTTGCGGAAAAAGTCGCTGGTGACTGTGCTAAAACTGTCCTTGTTGCCCACTTTGCATCTTACGTAGCCATAAAGGTTGGAGCCGTTGAGGATTAACGCAATCGCGACCAAAAGCTAAAAAATAGCAACAGATAAATGATAACAGTAGATCAAAGAGTTAAATTATTACTGCTATTTAGCACTTAATAGGTGCAAAAAGTTTTATAGACTTCTTTACTGATTAAAGATCTCTTAGGCTAAATATGTCAGCATTGATGATTTAAAGGTACTGGTATCATGTCTTAATATTAGGTTTATGGCTTCGGGTATTTTCTTATTTAGAATTGTAAACTACTGGACATCAATTTACAGTAATTATAAGCGTAATATTGGACCAATGAATAAGTTTGTTATTGCTTGATGCATTCATAGACGAATCAATTTCCCCTTTTTACTTTCTTATATGAGGTACTCATATAATAAGAAATTATTGTGCTCGAGTCGATTTTCGGAATTTGAGATATTGGCTATCCTGGATGTTTTGAGGTGCCCGAGAACAAGATTTTGAGAACATGTATGTATAATTTTTTTCTCAGAAATGGTAAATAATAAAGCATTGAAATGTTGTCCTTGGGCTTGATCACCTAAAAAGTGAAACCCACGCATTTCATTAAAATTGGTTGAGGGCAAAGGGTACTTAACTCTTGTCACTTTTGTGTTATCTTGAAAATTAGTCAAACTATTTTGTAATTTTGTATATTTAGTCTACTGTTTAATCCAGTTTTGACTACTACTATCGTTATCTCCATTGAACTTGCCCGAAGGGCTCTTTTCCTTTGCAAATTTTGGGTTTTCCTCAATTCTCTCCAAAACGGCTTTACATATTCTTACTAAACTTTGCATCTGAAACATTTTTGTAAACGAGGACCCTTTACTCTTAGGTATTTTCAGTTTTTCTCAATTTTCTTAAAAGCGGTTTTAGTGGCTTACTACAAACTTTGTAACTTAACTTATCTATCTAAACTATTAGTTATAACTTTAAATTGAAACATTTTTTTCTACCATTGCCCTAAAGGGCACTTTACTCTTAAGAATTTTCTAAGCATTTGTAAACTTACATAGACCAAATTTTTAGATTCACATTTTAATTCTAATGCCGACGAAGTTAGAATTTCAATCTTCATTTTTGAACAATTTCATTAAAATTAAGAATTAAAGTGTTTTAAATGTTGAAGGCAATGTTATTAATGTGAAGGCAATAACTAAAAGGATTAGTATACCTATTTCTTGTACAAAATATTCTTCAATTTAGAATTAGAAGTAATTTTAGACATTTCTTACCATCCATTCTGGACTCAAGTGGAACAGTGATATTATGAAAAAGATGGCCCACAATAATGGGGTAAGAACTAGAGTTGTCCAGAATATTTGAGCTTCTCGGTCATTTATCCTGTTCTGCGATTCACCCTAAAAGTGGGCACATAAGGTATGTATAGACTGAGAGGACGTCACAAATAAAATATTGGAAAAACACAGTGGCACATCAAACAAAACTGAGGAAACTGTTAGAATTCAGTATTCGTATCTTCAAACCACTAACAGTTTGCGTTTTCCTCAATTTTATTGTACATACAGCAGTCAACTGACAATCTGATAACTATTGGGCTGGACATTGCAAATGAGTAAATTACAATTTAAAGCAAGTTACTTTCCCCAACCAGTACTTGTTTCTTAGTTATGATAATTTTGACATATACTTGTTATTCTGTGAGATAGTGCAAATGACCGATTTTCAATATTTGAGCAAATCACTGTTCATAAACACATACAAGTACTGAAACAACAACTTCAGAACAGAGGATAACTGTTAACTTTAGCTGCACATTAAATGTTTCTGAGCTTTCTGTTACATGTTCAAAAGTAATTGTACTTTAAATCATTTAAACTCCAACCATAAATCATTTAAGCTTGAGGGTTTGCCACTTGTTAATAAGCCTACATGTAAACAAATCCCTAAATAGGTACATCAGACAGCAAATAACTTGCAAATTTTTAAACCTTTCTAGATTCAAACACCCAATGACTCTTCCCGTCGTCATCCACGTAATTCCACCATCTCAGACCGACCATCAACCTCCCAGTAATATTCTTCACGGTCCAAAAGTCCATAGATAACAGTAATACCACTGTTACAAAACTGGCTATAAAACTATCGGTGAACAATCTGCATAACAAATATACGACTATCGCTCCCCCTCTGAAGACCAAGTGGAAGAAAGTCACATAGGGATGTCTGCAGAAGAAATATGCTAATGGTGGGATATTCGGCGTGTAGTTTATGCTTACGTTAATGCATTCGCTTTAGCTTCCGTGTCTAAATCGTCCCCGAAAGCGATGGTGTCATCATCTTTTAGCAGAGGCATCTGAAATTTCTTAATTGCGGAATGTTATCTTGAACACATGTCAACTACATACCGTAACTGACGTCATTTTATATTACATAGATATACAAATCAAGTTAATCTTTATATGATCGGGGTCGGGATATTTCTGAATTGAATACCTAATTTCCTATTTTAAAGATGTGGTGAAGAAAATTCTGAAACGTCAACAAAACACCACAGAACGAGTAAAACGTGGGATAGTATGAAACTACATTATGAATATCGATTAATTTAAAAATTGTTCACAAAAAAACCTTTGTCAACACATTAATTAGAAACATACAAAAAGAAAACGGAATGTTTTGAACATCTATTTTTTTTAATAATTAAAATTCAATACATATCAACAGAATAAATATGCCATCATTAGGGTTAATCGATAGTCGCTGATAACCTATCAGTAAATTTACAAAATTTAACCTTCAAATGCTGTAATGTCGAATGACTTTAGAGTATAAAATGGTAATAATAACGGTGAAATGTATACGTTTTTAACATATAATTTGTGGACCTCAACGACAGCGAGGTGTCCGAAGTTTTCAGAAAGTAATTTTGTTTCTGAAAAAGTACCAACATTTACTTGAAATGTGCGAATGTGATAGCAACAGAAGTATGGATATCGCGACTCCAAGGAACGTGCACTTGTCTGCTCTTTATCGAAGGTGAGAGCACTAAATTTTCAATACCAAGAACGTTAAGTTCATTCATAATAATCTAAATTTTGGACAAATTTCCAAATTTTTTATATGATATATTCTTATTTACCAAGTAATTATGATGTTAAATTTCTAGGAGTTTTGCATTTCACACAGTAAAAACTCGCATGCCAATAATTTTAACAAGCATTCTGGATAATCTAGTTCGGGACAAGGCTGAAATTATTGGAGAATATGGAGAGGTACCTCTACTATGCCAGAAAATTGAAACTAGACATTTAAATTGTCTTTATTTAATAGGAAGCGAAAGAGGAACTGAAAACTGTAATAGGAAAAATTTCTGAATTCAAATACGAAGTTCAAACAAATAAACCTCTGAAGCCATTGACGAGTAAAGCACCTGATGCGGCAATTTACAATGAGTACATTGCTTCGAAGACTTGTAAGGAAGGCCCTCCGACGCACTTTCACACAATCTGGTTATTGGCTGAGTGTTATATGTACAGGAGGATTCGACAGATGTTTGAAGAAACGTAAGACTTATACCGTCCCTTAGCCACCCAAATAGGCATAGTAAAACATGCCAGGAACATTTGGCACAATTTGATGGTTTGTGTAAACTTTTTTGGAACAGCCCATTTTCTGGGTCATTGTTGTCACTGTTTTTGGGGTGAAACACTCATTTTCCCACACCATGGTGGACTAAAAACGTGAAAACTGAATATATATACGAGGTGTTTCTCTAAATTACATGCTAATATTTAAGGAGGCTATTATTGGGTCCATTTTAAGAAAAACGCTTCATACGAATATATGTCCTAAAGAACTTAATTACAGGGTGCTAAAATTTTAAGAAAAAATTCTTTTTATTTCTGATACCTTTGGTATAATCCTAGATTTGAAACATAGTATGCATTTTCTATGCATCAAAAGGCATTTTCTGCTGTGTAACATTTTTCATTTTTGTCAGTGGTGTTCATCCGGAATGTGCACTAGATTATTTTAAAGAAGTGATACATCAGTGCTATTCTTAAAGTAAAAATTATTTTTGAAATCCTGATTCTCTCTTGAGCAAACCTGTTCTCTTTTTTTTTTGTTTAATGTATGGTCTTAGCATAAAAAAATAAAATTCCTGGATTTGCATCTCCCTAAAACACTAACGAAAAAACCAATTTATGTAACTTCAAAGAAAAGTTTATTCGAAAGAATAATTTTTAAGCAGTATAATTATAAAATTAGTCATAAATACATTTTGGAGTGCGAACACAAAATTACCCAGAAGGCACAAAGAAATAAATTAAATTAGATGTTCAAAATGTGAATCTCCTGCAAATTAGTATGGTGGTGCTCTTTTTCCCCATGGACTCACAAAACTGTACATTCACACAACCTTCTATGAATGTTTGAAAATGTTCTTGCATCCAGAATATTTTTATTTGGAAAGCGGTCTTTGCACAATCGCCTGGCTTCCAGTGCATTATTATCAGCAAGCCCATACATGTAAGGCATATCTGCAAACTCAGAATTCCTCAAAAGGACCATTTTTTTTTTAATAATATTGTTAATTTTGATGATTTAAAGATGTGACAACTAGACTAGGTAGTCAACTGCCAAAACTCTTAATATTTGCAAAACAAAATCTGCTTTTCACCCATTAAACATATTTACGACTAGTAATCCTTTATAATACCTGATTTCGTAAATGAATGTGTTTTATTTTTGTATGCGAAAACTGTATGTCAAATGCAAAAAATCAAAAGACCAGATTTGCTCAGAAAGGAATGAGAATTTCAAAAGTAATTTTTACTTTAAGAACAAGCAGTGGCGTAACAATTCTCTCTTTAAAATCATCTTCTTGTACAGAAGAAAATGCTTTTTGATGTGTAAATGTTTCACAAAAACATCTAGGGTCATACCCAAGTCATAAAAAAAAATTAAAAATTAAATTTTAGCATCCTGTAATAAAATGGACCCCAAGAATAATCTTAAATATTAACATGTTATTAAGAAACACCCTATACCTGTTTTCCACTCCTGATGTGCGTCCCACGACACACTGATTATTGATAAAGGCTTATCAATCAAGGCTATATTAAAATTCATTACTAATTTATTAAGAAATTGTGCTCCACCATTCAATCTTCCTGAGTACTGGTATAAGCCTCTCATAGTTCAGATCATGGTATAAGATGATTGGCAAAAAAATCATCTAAAGTTTATGTCATCAGTAGTCAAATATGTCAAATTGTTTCATAATCAGTGAATACCCGGTATCGAAACTATTTTGGATTTATTTTAGAAACGCTCTAACATATTTCGATCCATTCAAAAAACAGAAAGAAACATCTTATACAAGTGCACTACCTCTAATGGAACAACTAGCAAAGAATTTCTTAGAAATCGAACATTGTGGGGAAGATAGCATAAAGGACGAATTCAAGAATTTACTAAAGGTACCCATCAAAAATCATAATTAATTCGAAACTCAAAAATATTTTTTTTAGCTTAATTTGTGGGGGAATAAATGCGATCTATCCATTTCGTTAGGACAAGTGAAGGATCACTCCGCAGCATTATTCAATGTATCAGATTTAGATCCTTATATCCTGAGTGATTATTCTGACGATATCTGGGAGGCTGTTTTTAGTAATGATTCAGATATAATAGGTAAATTAATATACAGGATATATTCAGGGTTATTAACTGTAGCACTGTATGGGAGTTCTGAAATGCTGGACACAATTCCCAGATAGTCAAATGCCGGCAGCCTGCTAGTAGACTGTGTGCAAACTCTATTCCTCTGTCGGTAGATGTGCAGCCATCTATGGACAAATCTGCCTAAAATAGCATAAATTCCACATATGGATGCAAATTTTATAATAATAAATATTTTTATGTAATAATTTTATTGCTGACTTCATATGCAATAATCCAAATTGGCTCGAAATCGCATTGAGGGGAAGAAAGATTATATGTGCACGTGCAATTCTTTCGATTTCAACTGTTGCATACAAAGTCAGCGATAAAATTATTTTAGTCAATTATCCTGTCTATAACATTCATTGAGTTCATACAGAATCTTATCCTAATTTTATATCTTATGGTAGAGGGCGCATACTCTAGTAATAAACAGGCAGATCTGCTGTCGAGTTAAATGTGTCTCAAACAAGGCACAAAGTAGGGTTGTGCATCATTCTCCCCTCAACTTTAAAATTCTGAAAAGCAGCTTAAAAGCATTATGGATTCTGGATATATTTTTTGCAAATGAAATAATTTATTGCAAATTTTTATACTGATAGATTATAACAATAAAAATTCTGAGGGTATGGACAGGTGCATGTATCGACTCTATAGATTTCTGTAATGATTACAGAACCCAATAAAGCTGCATATATCCTGCTCCTACTGCCATAATAGACTAATTTTTGGAAAAGATTGTTATAGGTTTTTATTTAGCTGTTACAACTTCATATAAATATTTTTAGATTGGGTGTTTGACAATGCAGGCTATGAACTCTTTACTGATCTCTGCCTTGCCGACTTCATAATAACTAGAAAATTAGCGAAAACGATCCGATTTTATGTGAAAACTATACCCTGGTTTATATCTGACGTGATGACATCAGATCTATATTGGACACTGGAGAAATTAAAAGAAAACGCTAATCCAAATCTTCAAGAATTATCACGTAGATGGAAAGAATACCTTGACGGTAACACATGGGTGATAATCGAGTCTGATTTTTGGACTTTACCTTTCGATTACAGTTGTATGAAAACTGTGAATCCAGATCTGTATAAGAAACTTGGAGAAGCTAAAGTAGTGGTGTTCAAAGGTAAAAAAGTCATTTACTTGTTTAAATAAAACTCTGAAAGTAAAACAAATAATTTACAATTCCAATTCTGGATTTCCATGGGAAGTGTTACCATAATCCCAACATATTGTTGCACAGAAATCCTCGAAATTATTGCTTTAAACAAATCTATTAATATTTTTTTAGGTGATTTGAATTATAGGAAATTATTTGGCGAAATAAATTGGGATCCCGCAACTTCAATAGAGGAAGGCCTGCAGGGTTTCCATCCTTCAAAACTATGTATCCTGCGCACCCTGAAAGCCGACATAGTCTGTGGATTGAAAGAAGGTGTGGCTGAGGAGGTAGAAGCGAAAGACCCTGAATGGAAAGTTACTGGAAATTGGGGGCTGATACAGTTTTCAGATAAAGTGGTGAAAATCGATTGAAGAAAATCATTTTGTTGTTAAAATATTTAGGGAGCAACGGGTGTGATTTAGAAATATGGGAGAGTTCGCAATATTCACTGTACAAAGGTCACAACAAAATCGTTGTTTTATGTTGTCGGTTATGCTATCATCTTTTGACAAATTACTACCATTACTTTAAACGTGTTCCTAAATTCTTTTGTTACTTCATTTATCAAAATACGTACTTTCTGAGCCGTACTTTTTATATTTGTGATTGTGACCAATGTTAATTGTTACACAACTTTTATTAACTTAAGACATGGCATAGCAAAAAAGGTAGGCATAGCAGAAAGGTAACAATCATTTGGGGGATTACCTCGCCATTTTTATATTATTTTGTTGGTGTATTCTGGAATGTTAACCAACTTTAATAAAAATTCCTAAAGCTTTTGAAATATTTCTGTCATTCGGGTTTTGAAATGAAACAATCACCTAACCTGGTTATTTTAAAATTTATTAATAAATTTACATTAGATATAATTAGGTCCTTGTTAAATAATAAAAGGAAAAACATCCACTGATGAACCGCATGATAGGGAGACGTTTTTACAAAAATTATATAGCTTTGCATTATATAAAAAATTTTATAAACAACATCTATCAATTGAATATGTTACACATGTATTAATTTCTTCAGAATACTCGCGCCTGCTGTGTACCCAAACTGTCGTAGCAGGTCCGCCAGGGTCTTGCAGACTATTTCCGTGTTCAAAGAGAAACTTTGATTAACTTCTTCTGAAACACATAAATCTTACGATAATTTGTGAAGTCAAATAGGCAATATTACAAACCTTCGACATACAATTGCAACTGGTGTATTGATCCTGGGTTATTTTTACATATTTGCCTGAGTTCAGTTAGTAAGGCGTCTAGGGGAGCGCATATTTGTTGATCCCAAGTCTAAAAATGAATGCAAGCTTTGTAGTTAAATTCGTCCTTTTTTACAACAATAAATTTGGTATGACTAAAATAACCTATAACTAAAAAAAAATTTGGTAAACTTTTTGAAACTCCATTGGACTTTTATGTGATCGAAAATACATTTCCCGGCAACCTTCACAAAACTAATATGACGACAAACAAAATTCAACCAAAAGCATATGCATACGTGCGACTGTTTTGTCGAGCAGATCTCCATCAGGTGAGACAGCTGCACTTTGCTCTTGGTGACTATCATCTGCTCAAGGTTGCCAAGTAACTGGTAGAGATAATTCCTGCCTTCTCCGCTCTCTGTGGACTCCCTCGGGGGTGTCAGCGAGTCCTCTGGGACTTTCTGGTGGATGTTCGGAATGCCGGGAGCGATCCCCAACAGCCCCGGCCCTGATTTACCCTTGAAAGCGGCCGAGGCGAGCGCATAGGAAAGGACGGCGGCATCATAGGCTTCCATTTTCAGGACCTTTGATGAGCTGGAACAGAACGATCCGGGATTAGTTACCCTGTGGTCCATTTTTGGCTTTACCAGTGATGCAGGGAGATACAGTGAGGGAATTTAATTTTATTGGTAGATAAAACGTTAGATAACAATCATTGCCTCTTAACGGTTAAAATTGATGAAATATTATTCCATGGTCCATATTCTGGCTGCATCAACTGATCTATACTACCATACTACATTGAACATATTGAATACATACATACCTTTGCAATACTACTTCTAATGCACTAAACCAAGTAAAAACAATAATTAACTCAAAAAAAGACAGGCGGAAACAAAAAAAAATTAGGAATATTAATCCCGTTTATTTCATGGATTCCAAAATAAAATACTTTATACAAACTATAAATAATAAACAAATTATTTAATTTTGGTACTTAATATTAATAAATTACATTATGTACAGTTTGTGTTTTCTTTAACTATCTGGTTCCATTCTTGATTAAAAAAAAAGTTGGCTTGTTTTCATTAGCACAGATATAACAATTGTCAATGAAACATTACATTATACAAAATATTTTTTTCTGTTTTTCATTTCAGGTTTACGCTTCGACGAGTAAGTCAAAAATTGTAATTCTCACTGAAGCAAAATAATTGTTACTCGTCGAAACTAAATCTGAGCTATAAAATAAACTTTTAGTTGCTTGGTTTTTACACGAATTATACACCTTAAATATTTTCTTCTGTTAAAATGCAACAAATGAGGATTTTAAAATAAATGGACAAGTTTTCAAAGCTTAAGACAAAGGAAATGTTACACAAATACTTTCTAGATTCAACATTTATAATAAAACTAAAAAGCTTGATTGAATTTATTTATTGTACATTATTTTGTTATGACCTTATTAAAATCTTGTAAGAGTTTTATAAGAATTGGTATGTCAATAGCAGGAAACAGGAAAAAATTCCAATTTCGTAATTTAAAATTTGGATAAATATTTAACTACAGTCGTATATGGCAAAAAACTCCCCACATAAGTTTGCCAGTCAATTTGGTTCTTAGGTAACAAAGTTGTAAGGATAACCATATTTACTAAAATCTGAAATTCGCTGAAACTAAAAACTTCTCCTGTTGGTTATGTTCCTAATTTCAATTGATGATCTTGCCCCTTATTTCACCACTGAAGAATCTACATAATAAAATAGCTGAAATATTAGAAAACAAGTTGGAAAAATTTCTTTCAAAGTTCTATCATTCAAATTTAATCCCAGCACTAAAGCCATAAAGACCGAAAAGTCATAATAACAGATCAACAGGAACTTTTTCCTTATATTACATCACTATTAAACCAATGTACTTTTATTAACATTTAACTTTATTAGCAACATTTTTTAAACTATCACAATACGCAACAAAATTTCCTTACTTCTAATAAAAAGTCAACAATTGAACTAATAATAAAAATAAAGTGTCGCATCTTAACAGCACTAAATAGGTAGATGTGTATAAAGTGTATGTAGAATTAATATATTTTTCTTTTAGAAAGAAACGAGATATAATACGACTGAAAATAATTTACAACAAAATAACAGAATTCGTTCGAATAAAAAGTAAGCTAAACTAAAACAAAGGGGAAAAAAGGATAACAATTTTCGATTAACAGTTTTCATCTCCGACCCAACTCTTTCTACACAATAATAAAAAAATTGTCCTACTAAATTACATGTATATGTATATATGTAAATATATAAGACATGCTATCTATCACTTTGCACCAAGAACATCTAATTTTGTTTTTGGGGATGCAAGACTTACCCGCCCCCATCGAGTAAATCTTCCGGTTTGCCCATCGGCTTATCACGGTTAAGTAGGGATGGTTTGCCAGGGGGGAGGTTCTGAACAGATTCCGCCTGCTCCCTTATTTGCCTCTTACGCTTCTTACTCCACAACTCGTGACAATCTTGCCAAGTTGGCAATTCTGGGGCCGAAATTCTATAGAGAGAACAAACGAAAATTTAACTTCCTATTTTTCCAATTCAGTTCACTATGAAAACCAGAATTGTCCATGTAACAAAAAATTGACACATAAGCTTTATTCACTTCAATAAACAAACTTCAAACAGTTATATATCAAATAATTTAACCAAATATGGTACTTAAAACAGATCCTAAAAATTAAAGTATACAGCAAGACAACTGAACGTTGTTCAAAGTGATATATCAAAAACTTACTGTTCTGGATTGATGTTCTTCAACCAGTGCGACTTGAGCGCCTCCTCTGCCGTTATTCTCTTGTCTGGATCTAACTCCAGCATCCTATCTAGCAAATCAAGCCCTGTGGTCGGCATGAAGACAAAATCCTCCCTCAATCTACGCCTGTACAGTTTGTTAGGTTTAAAGGCGTGGAACAAGGGTAGGTTGATCACTGAGGGCCAAACGGCAGGAGTCGGTGTGCCGCATACCCTCGATATCCTGTCTAGCTGCATCATCTCCGCGTTAGCCTATAGGAAAGTTTGAAAACAGGCAATATGTTTAATTAATATTAATAGAAATTTAAAAGGATTATTAGAATTAGTACTGAATAAGCAATGGAAGTATAACATTTAGAATACCGTAGTTAACAGCCCCAAACACTTCCCATAATCAAATTCAACAAATTCCATATAGATTACTAATCAAATTTATCCAAGAGTCAGTACTATTCACAATTTTCTAAACACCACAAATGAAATAAGGATTTGGGATCTTTCAGTTTTTTAAAAGTATGCTGGTTTCTATTGTTCACAATTTTTTTTTGTTTTTCTCATTTTTCACTTTTTCAGGTCCCTATTTCATTAATACAAATAAATTTACCTGGAATAGCGGTTTCTTGAGGAAAAGCTCTCCCAGGATGCACCCGCAACTCCAGATATCAATCGCGGGACCATAGCGTTCCTCTCCAAGTAACAGCTCAGGGGGCCTGTACCATAGCGTTATCACCTTGTTCGTGTATAGCCTCTCCCTATCCTCTGAATCGTACAGTCTCGCTAGACCAAAGTCAGCTAGTTTAACTTCACCACTACAAACAAACGTTTTTAACCATTTGTTAAATCCTGTAAAATAATCAAATGTGAAGTTGTAATTTGTAACTCTTTACCGATTATTCATTAGGATATTGCTGCATTTGATATCCCTATGTAAGAATTTTTTCTTGTGGCAATAATTCAAACCATCTAATAGCTGCTTCATGATGGATGCATTGTTAAGCTCATTGAAGTCGACCATCCCAGATTCTAGGAGTCCCATCAAATCGTGGTCCATGTATTCAAATACGAGATAAAAAGAACCCTTTTCCTGATAAACAAAACGATAAGAATACAAGAAAATTTCAATGTGAACGCCTTACTTTTCGAAAATCGACAGCATCCTGTTTATCCGTAACGATTTCCCTTAGATTTACAATGTTCTTGTGATTTAACTGTCTCAGTATCTTGATTTCTCTCACTGCAGTTATTGGGAAACCTTCCTTTTCGTTCTCTAACCTTACTTTTTTCAACGCTACCAACTCGTTGGCCTGGACATCTTTGGCTTTGTAAACTTGTCCATAAGTACCTGAAAAAGCAACAGGAACTCCTGAACACCTAGAGAATTACTTTAAGCAGGTTTAAAGTTCCCTGCTCGATGTTACAAAAATGGCAATAATATCCAAATGCAGCCACAGTTATCAAGTATCAAACAGATCTAAAGGTAAAGACAAATGTGGCAAATCACCAATCACACATTTCCAATAATTCATAAAAAAATACCTCAATTTTAATTGAAAATCTACAAAATTTGTTATCAGAACGTGCTTCAGGAATTTAATAAGTTTCAGTTCTCTAACTCAAGGAATCTCGAAGTTGGAGTTGAATTTCTACCAATCACAGCCTTTAAAAATTCTTTAAAATGGGATTACAACTCCAATTTCCTTGAAATTCCACGAGATGCTTAATGAAAATTTACTTTAGAAATTCAGTAAATCTCAGCTCTCTAACTACGGGAATTTGCGAGTTGCAACTAAGCGTATTTACTCCAATATTCATAATTATATACAATAAAGTATAGGTAACTGAAATGTGCTTTAGGTTTATAAAGCTTCAAATTCGTAGCTTCCGCAGTTTCGGAACAATGGCTGGTTATGTGGCAACACGACGCATTTGTTGCAATTTTCATCAATCGTAGATTTCCAGAAATGCTTAAAAAACGATTACACCTCTAATTTCTTTATAACTTCGCATGGTAATTAATGATAACATACTTGGGGAGTTCAGAAAGTTTCTACTTTCTAACGTAGGGAGTTTCGGAGTGTCGCTAATTATGCAGCTACTTGACGCAATCTTGCATTTTTCACATATTTCCAATAATTCATTAAAAATATTTCACTGAAACTTCACAAGATAAGTTACTGAGATGTACTTCACGAGTTTAGAGTTTCAACTTGCCTACTGTATAGATAAGATGGAAGGATTGTTTCAGAATATGTAATAGAAAAAATATTTTAGGAGCCGTCAGATCTGAATGGCAATTCCCCATGGTAAAAAAAGAATGCCAGTTAGAAGTTTTGTTATATCTATTTTGGTGTTCTTTATAAATAAGATTTTAAAGTGACTTTTTCAACAAACCGTATTTCATATAAAAAAATGTTAATTATAAACCATAAAGCTAATAAAGATAGATACAATATTACTAATTTTCGAAAAATATGTGAAATTTCTACAAGAATATAAAAGTTAGAAAGAAATGCTCCAAGAATTGCAAAATGCTAAATTGCTAAAAGGTCATTACATTATTTACTAACCTTATCTGTTGACAAAAGTTGTTCATTACATTTTCACTTCAACTCTTTTCACAAAGGCATTTTGGAGTTCCGACCACTTTCCAAACGACCTGACATTGTTTCTAAATTACCTTAACAACTTCAGAAGTCAATACAAGAAATACTAAAACTTTCATTTTGATAAAACTTAATTAAAAAAGTTCAGCTCAGTAAAGTGTCTTTAATAAGTGCAGTAAATTTCAATTCTCTTTGTGAAAGGGTTTCAAAGTTGTGATCACTTTCCTAACAATCTTACTCACCCTAATGATAACTTGAAAAACTGATACATATTAGAAAATTCTATTAGCAATATATAATCGATTTCTGGTGGTAACAATTGGGTATCTAAATGCGCCTCTAATACAAACAGCTTGTACTGTACTTGTAGTGATACTTCAGACGTGAACATAACTTCCAATTGTACAACTAAGAAACGAGAACTGTTAAACCTCAATATCCTTTGAAACACATCTTAATTTGATGTCATGCTATATGTTACTTCCCTTAGCTTTCAAAGCTAACGAAAGTGAAGCGTGGAACAGTTATTAACATTTCTATTTTGAATCTGTTCGGTACTACTCCATGGTGTAGCAATTTTAGCTACCATCACTGTTCCTATATATAGAACCCTCTTCAAAAACACCTTAACTATTAAATTATTAATCCTAATGAACTGAATCAAAGATCTGAATCTGAACCAGACCCAAAATATATATCAAAGGTTACTCATTAACTCCATTTATTAGAAATTCTTTAAATTCTCTATTTACCTTCTCCAATCTGTGCGATAACCTCGAACATGTCGACACACCTCTCGCCCCAGTCTTTTCCACACGTCTGGAAATTTCTTGAACCCCTCCTCTTCAGTATCATTGGCCTCCTCAATTTCAACGATTTCAGTACCGAGCGGCTGCTCTTCTCCAACTTTTTTGGAGGTGTATTAGGCATGTCCTCATCGCCACTCAATTCTTCCGTACCAGGAATCACTTAAAAAAATACAAAAAGAAATTAGGAAAAAATACAAAAAGAAATTAGAAATTAACTACAATGTACCTAGATTCTATTTTGTCCTTAAAACAAAATGGTGAAATGGATCAAAAATGATATTTTGAATGTTCTGTATTCTATATTTAGTTTCACCTATTTTTTTTTAATTATATAAATACCTGGAGGCATCGGTAAATCCTTTATATTCTTCCTAGGTGGCGTCTTAATCTTATTGAGACTTCTCAATGGGCTTGGCGACCTGCTAGGAGGTGACTCGATAGCCTCCAACTCGTTCTGGTCGATTCCAGGTGGCATAGGCAGCTTCGTGACGCTTTTTAATTTTGGTTTAGGCGTTTCAGTAGATAAACTTGTAGTCTTGTTAACTTTGGTAACGTTTGAATTCAAGATAAATGCAGGATTGTTCACGTTATTGGGACCGTTATTCGGTAAGGGAGGAGTTTGGATGTCAGATGTTGGGGATTTGATAGTTTCATTAGGATCTGTACTGTTCTTATCTACATCGGACTTGACAGGTTCCATGTCCGGTATAGGGATCGAGTCTATATCCATCGGAATATCTTCCACAATGTTCTCCTTGTTCTCAAACGTTTTGCTATCGACGACATCTTTACCGTTTTCTTTTTTCGCAGTCGTGCTGTTCTGTTCAGTTTGTTCAGCCAACAGCTTTTTCAATGTTTGCTCCCGTTTATGCTTGTCCTTAACAAGCTCAGCGAAAAGGCTTGTGTCCGTTATTTTATTTTTGATTTGTGATGATCTTATGGAGTGTGGGGATGGACTCCTATGCCTGTGTTTACTGAAAATAAAAATGAGCTTATCAACTCAGTAAACATCCATCAAACGTTTAGAACTTACATCATGATTTAAAAACAAATTCAATAAACTAGCATCAATTAGTGGTAAATGCATAACTCCCTCTTTTGCAATCAAAATGGCCAGATAACACAAATTTGATGCTAAAGATTATCCAGATTGCTAACAACCACAATTGTTTCACTTACCTCGGACCCTTGTCTCTTTTTGGACTTCTCGATTTGTGTCTCTTACGACTCCTACTTGGTGATGGACTAGTGTAATGTCTAGATTTGCCATAACTCGATGATCTGGAGCGTCTCCTGTTGATGGGACTCCGACTCCTAGAATACCTACAGATTATTTCGAACAAATAACTGGCAAGAATTTCTGACAACAATGATCAATAAAACTTTAAGTTGATTAATTTTTTGATTAATTAAAAATATATAACAAAAAAAATTTACTTCTCCCTTTTAAAATAATTCTCAATTTTTAAATGAAAAAAAAAAGAAGAAAAAGCCAAAACAATAACTCACCTCTTATCCCTCAATCTGGATTTCTCCTTCCTATGTTTCCTATGCAACATCTCCCTCTCTCGCTGCCTCCTCCTGTGACCGGGGCTTATCGATTTACTATGTTTGTGCCCATGGCCTATAGGAGACGCCCTAACATGAGGGCTCTTAGGACTCACGCGATCATCCACTATGACCACGACAGGAGAGTCATGTACCCTTATAGGATCTTCGTGGGGGTAATGGTTCCTATACTTTGAATGGTGCATCGGTGGAGTGTGGGGGGATTCTTTCAGCGGCTGGTAGTAACTTTTGTAAAGTTTCGAAGTCTGGTGAGGCGGCGATGTGGGGCTTCTCATTTCGTTCGGTGGTTCCGGGGAAATGATGTGGCTGTCATTGGAAACGGGAGAACAGGCCATCGTGTCCAGTGTCATCTTGTTATTGACGACGACCACCTTCGTTAACTCAGACTGTTCCCACTCCAATAAGGCTTCCTTGGTCGGGGGCGATTGTTTATTGGAACTGTCATCGGAATCGCTGTCCTCGCTATCAGCGCTCGTACTCCTGGATCTGTGCTTCGATTTCTTCTTTTTCTTTTTCTTCTTATCTCGCTTGTGTTTCTTCTCTCTCCTTTTCCGTTTCTTTTTCTCTGCGCTATCGTAATCCTCAGCGGTGTAGTTGGGGGGGCTCGCGATTGATTGAGGGAAGTCCGGACTCTCCAATTCCACCTTCCGGCGATGTTTCATCTCGCCAGAGAGGGACGAACGGGAGGAGCCTGATAGTTGCCGCTCTCTTATAAGCATTGGCGAAGTTGGGGAATGGGGTATCATAGATAGGTCAGGTCTCATTCTCCTCCCTATGTTTAAAAATATTTCTAAAAGACTAGGTTTAGATGGTATCGTTTTATTAGACATTGGATGGTTTTTGATATGAAACAATTTTTCTATGTACAAAAGGTGAGATATTTGATTGCCAGAACCTGTCCAACACTATACCACGCGTCAGAATTGACATGAAACAAATAACATACACAAGACAGTGTAAAAAATTATATTTCAAGAGTATCTTCCAAAAAACTTTTCTAGGATAACCTAAAAACCGATTGTACGTAATCAATAGAAAGAAACAAACATTAAGTATGTTCCAACCACCACGGACACTGTTACAGAACAGTTTTTTCCAGTTAGTCAAATGAAACTTGTTAATTATTTTCTCATTATCCAGATAACAGGAGAAATGGTTCACTGGAAATAACCGTTACATTACGCTTTTCGTGATGGGTTGGACCAAACATAGGGTTGTGTTCAGTAATTATAAAGTCACCAGATATGCAAAGTACCCCAACCATTCGTTATTTGAGTTCCGTTGGTCGTGGGAGAAATTAAGAGGATAGGAACTTCAATAAAAATAGAAGGAGTATTTCAGAAGCGGGAAGAGGAAGGGAAAAAATGTTTACCTCTTTTCAAACTAGTCTGACTAAATGGAACTAAAAATTGGGACTTCAGCTTTAGGATCCCTGAAGTTTGAGAAATGCGTTGCACCCTACTTGGCACCTATTCCTGAATGTGGGTAATTGTAATTACCTAGGGAAATTTTAAAATTACCGTTCCATCAATAATTATACATATTGGTGGAACAGTAATTTTAAAATTTCCCTAGGTAATTACCATTACCCACATTCAGGAATAGGTACCCAGGTAAGGTATTCTTAGACGACCCTTAGTTAAGCGCTGGTTTTTCTGAGCTTGAACAACACTTTATCTATAAATATTTTCGTTTGTATAGCGTAACTTAACCCTTCATCACTAGTTTGTCGATCACTTTTATTTGATATTTTATTGATTATTTAAATCCATAACATCGCAATGTTCATTCATGATGATCTTGAACTCACTGAAAGTATTTCTAAAAGACTTGGTTTAGATGGTATTGTTTTATTAGATATTGGATGGTTTTTTATGTGAAAACGACTTTTCTAGGTACAAAAGGTGAGATTTTTGATTGCCTGAGACTGTCCAACAATATATCATGTGTCAGAACTGACATGAAATACACATGACAGTGTAAAAAAATATATTTCAAGAGTATCTTTCTCTTCCAACGAAACTTTTCTAGGATAACTTAAAAACCGGTTGTATATCACTAGCAGAGAGACTGACATTAAGTTTGTTCCACATCACCACGGAAACTGTTACAGAACAGTTATTTCCAGTTCGTCAAACGAAACTTGTCAATGATTTCTTCTTTCACAGTTCTGACACATGGTATATTGTTCGACAGGTTCAGACAAACACAAATCTCGCTTTTTGTACCTAGAAAAGTCGTTTTCACATAAAAAAACCATCATCCAATGTCTAATAAAACAATATCATCTAAACTAAGTCTTTTAGAAATACTTTCAGTGAGTTCAAGATCATCATGAATGAACATTGCGATGTTATAGATTTAAATAATGGATTTCCCAGGAAACTTTATATAAGGAAAAAATATTATACTGAACTGAATAACAATACTTTTTCCAGAGAATTTAGTTAACCAGGTTAACCGCCATAAGGCTTGTGGAAATATTGGAAGATGATTTAGAATATCTGGACGATCTGCAAGTTGAATATGATTCACCAGCGATTCAGTAGGAATCTGCTTTGATCCATTATTAGCCCAGTTTATAGAGCAAAAACAAAGCTGTTTTGGTAGATAAAATTTAAATTTCCCATAAATTACTTTCTTCTATACATTTTCAATAAATATATTTAATGTAACAATGTTACTTTATCACAAATAATATATTACACATATAAATTACAATCTTCAATTTTCTTATTTCTTCTTTAACCCTTCCAATCAATTTATAATTGTGCCAATTAATTACCACATTAATATCACTTGTGAAAATAACAAAATAAATGATCAATGTGGAAAAATTAAAGTTCCCATTATAATCCCAAAATTTTAGCAATCATTTCGTTTCAGATCGTCCATTTCTTTCTTATGCAGGGGATCAATGTATTGCGAGTACTTAGTATATCCAGCTAGTTTATCAGTACTCAATTCACAAATATGTTCTTAAAAAGACATTTGTTAAAATCACACATTCAGATCTAATTGAAATCACAATTCGCTGGAACCTAGAGTGGCAGCGATAAAATCGCCCATGGTTCCCAACTTAATATATGCGCGCGAATTTAAATTTCCATATAACAGTGGTGTGCTAAAGTTGGTACATATATATGACGTCACCAGGTTATGTGCGGTCGGTATTTTTTTAGTTGACCAGTATATAATTTAATAATGCTTACTTTTTATCAAGCGTCAGATTATACATTAGTAAGAAAAATAGGGCGAGTTTTGAATACATGATGGGGGTTATCTAAGTTTGATATCAAGTAGGCTTTAAAAACAAAATCAATATAATAGGGGGATCAATATAATAGGGGAATTATAAGGGACTATATATGTATATGTACGTACAGTGCTTCTGTATACTTGACATCAATTCCAGAAAAACACCCTTTGTAAGTAGTTAATAAATTTTTTGTTTAATTTCAAGTTGCACCTAACCTATCACTAACTTATTTATAATACATGCTTTATAAACCCAACTCTTAGCTGTTCAAATAATGAGAATTTAGACTGACTGGTTAGATTGACCCATTTCCTATAATTTCTACAATGGTGTATGTATAGATGACCAACACCCTCATAACTAACACATTGCTCAACAACTCCCTGACACAGATGGCACCGCTAGTACTATGCCACTTTATTTTTCGATTTTACCAAGCTTAAAACATCCATGTTAAAATTTCACAACACATGGTTCAGTCTGGATCGAGATACTGAAGGTTTGGTGACGCTACATTTGTTGTTTGAAAAATGGAAAAAAATGAGTTTCGTGGGTGTATTCAGACTCTGTACCTTCGACAACATTAGTTAAAAGATGGTATGCCGACTTTAAACGTGGTCAAACAACTACCAACGATGCTGAGAACGCTCTGGTCGCCCGAATTCGGCTGTTGTTCCAGAAAACGTAAAAAAAGTTCACAAAACTGTTTTGAACGATCGTAAATTGTAATTACGTGAGATAGCAGTGGAGTTGAAGATATCAGAAGGCAGTATATTCACTATTTTGCATGAACGTTTATCCATGAGAAAGCTTGGTGCCGCGCTTGCTCGGTGCTGATCAAAACCAACAACGCATTAACGATTCAGAGCGCTATTTGGAGCTGTTTGAGCGGAATAAATAGGATTTTTTGCGTCGATATATGACAATAGATGAAACATGGATTCATTACTACACGCCTGAATCAAAGAGATCTTCAGCTGAGTGGACGGCAGCCGGTGAAAGCCGTCCAAAGCGACCGAAAACGCAAACGTCAGCTGGGAAGGTTAAGGCATCCGTATTTTGGAATGCACACAGTATTTTGATCGACTATCTTGACAAACGTAAAACCATCAACAGTGAATATAACATAGCATTGTGGGATCGAATGAGTGCAAAAATAAAGACAGAACGTCCTCAAATGCAAAAGAAGAAAGTGCTGTTTCACCAAGACAGTCGTGTCACATTTTCACCATGTCACATGTCGATGAAAACCATGGTGAAACTGAACAAATTGCGCTTCCAATTGCTTGACCACCCGGCGTATTCTCCAAATTCAGCCCCCAGTGATTACTGGCTGTCTGCAGACCTCAAAAGAATGCTTCAGGGAAAGAGATTTGGCTTCAATGAAGAAGTGATTGCTGATGTTGAAGCGTATTTTGAAAGCAAATACAAATCGTTCTACAGAAAAGGTACTGAAAAGTTAGAGGAGCGTTGGAGTACATATATCACTCTCAAAGGTGATTATGTTGAGAAATAAAGTTGAATATTTCAGGAAAAAAATGTGTTTTTGCTGGTTAGGCCCGGGACTTATTGTGCGATGTGTTATGTACAATACTTCAAGAAGAGATCAAGAAATGTAAAGCTTTCACAATCAACACAGGTCCAATAAAAAAAAACACATTTTACATCTATGCAAATAGAGTATGATTATACTCGAGTTCAACCCAGTTTACATAGTTCTAGGCCATATTCTCATATTAGAGTAACATTTTTATTGGCAATGAAATATTGCTATCGAAGAACAATTTTGTTGTTATCGGATTCATTATAACGTCACCTGTTTTCAGCACAATAGCCATATTTTAGAGAAAAGGCCAGATAAGAAGGGAAATGACAAAGAAACCCTTTTAAGATAGCCCTACCCAACTGCTTCGCTGATTGAACAATGCTCAGCTATTTATACTAGTTATGCCCATGGACTGCTTCAGCCAACCAAAAATGTCACTTATTGCACTAAAAATGAATGACCATCCCATTTCTATTTGGCCTTTCCTGTACTTTAATAAAGCGAAAACATGGCCTACTACCCTGTGAAAAAGATTGAAATTGAATATAAAAACAAAAAAAAAAATTTGTAAAACATTTATTTCAAAAATCCACTTGATGAGTGACAAGTATTACAAATACAAATGTTACATTGAAACATAAAGGTAATTAAAATGATTGGAACCACCAAAGATGTAGAAAAAATCTGAAGACCTATTTAATTTTGTAATTAAACACATTTTGAAATTTTGTAGGAATGACGAGATATTTTTGTTAATCTTAGTTTTCATTAAATCATGATTTTATCAAAAAGCTAAGAATTCATATAAAATTAGACAAATTAGATAGAATCAATTTTGTAATAAGAAACAGAATGTTAAATCTGTAAAAAAACTATTTTATGGTGTAGAATAGATAAAGATACATCAAATAATAGGCAATATAGCTGAATCTAGTATCCCTTATGAAAACGACACGGAAATATTTAGAAATCCAAATTTTATGGATCGATGATTGTAAAAGTACCCTGTATGAGTTGCTATGTAGGACACTGTTAAATTGTTAACATAGTGACAGTTAAAAAATATGTTGAATTCTTGCTATAACATAATTTTTCTTCAACACTTCTGCAGGTAATGTTTCAAAATGTTACAACTTGAATCATACAAATACTAAATGCAATAAATGTTGCTAGTGTTACACTTTTCTTACAGAAATCGAGTAGAGCAGAAAAATTTTAATAACATAGGTAAGTGTATTTTAAAGAACATTTATATTACTTGTTCATGCTGCTACATACGAATCAATTTAAATTTGATTATTGTATGTGAGCATCCAGACACTGACGGTTAAAATCAAAATTAACCATCATAGCAGTTTACCACCTCAGATGCTTTTAGCTTTAAGGCCATAGCATAAAACTTATTTTTCCTTTGATTTAATGGCGCAAAGTAAACAAATGGGCTGTTATTAATATTATATCTCATGAAGCAAAGTATATTTTATATAAAGATGGTAACTGATGTTGATCAATATCAATGTTGAAGTTGACATATGTTACTGAAACAAATTTCTAAGTCATGTAAATGTCAAATCATCCCATGTTAATATTTTATTTAAAATTACGACTGAGAAAAACTTTGAGCATTGAAAAAGTGTGTACTTCATACATGCATCTAGGTTCTGCTGTTATCTACGTAATAATACACTCTATACATAGAAGTTTTTACTCTCCTTGCTTCATCTACTTATATATTGAGAGTGTGAGCAAAATGACATTTAATTATATTACCTATTTGACCCTTGTGGTTTTGTTACAATATTTGGGAATAGTAGAAGTGTGTAATACAAAAGATGGTATGGTGCTAATGTACTATATTCATTGTAGCAAGCAGTGTATTTACATACAATTTATACAGTTGTTTGTTCTTAATTACAATTCATAATATACAGTACCACAAAGGTTCATCTTTTATTGAAATTAACCCATTTTGTCCCTGTTTGCATCAAATAGCGATTAAAATATGACACAATGTAGCCCTTTGCATATTATAAGTTTCAGGTTTCATATCAAGTTTCCTCTAATTACTAATTTGTAGTGATTGCTAACACGCTTTTAATGCTCAGAAGGACTGACAAAGCATAGTGTATCTAAAACAGTACACACTGCAGCGATAGATGTATCATATGTGAAACAACTTTAAGAAACACAATATTCAGAAATTGTTATGATAAGGCAGTGCTTAGTATCATTCTCATCATAATTGAAAAATGTAATATTCGACTTACCCGGGGAATGCATCAGCATGGCCTGCCTGGATAAGTAGATCTCCTCCTCGAGCCTGGAGGAATACCGGCTCCTGTGACCGCTTCTATGCATCTCTTCCAAGTCTATTTCCCCCTCATCACTAACACTCCTGAAGCTCCCTTCCTCGCCGCTCTGGATCTCACCAGCCTCGGGACCTGAGAGCGCCTCAGAACTAACATCCGAATATTCGACTAAAGGTTTATTATTCACGGTACTTATTAGTAGTGCTTTACTAATGGGGCCATTCTCGTCTCTGTGCTTGCGTTTTTTGGTTCTCTTTTTCTCTCTATGTTTGGCATGACGACTCTTTTCCATTTTACGAAATTACGATCGGATTCCAGCACATAGCACGGAGTAGTGCTGGCCCGCCGCTAGCTAGCCGGGTCCTATGGAAATTCCACATACTCAAAAACCTCGGAAAGCGTTCGAGATAACATTTACTTGGTTATGTTGACATGTCAAGTTGGCATGCATGAAGGAGGACGGACGGACCGCCACCTAAGCGACTCTGCTAGGGGAGATGCCAATGTTTCTTTTTGAGTAAATTTGTGTTAATTTTAAGCGAAGAGGTTTCTTAATTTCGAATTAATTAAATGTGTTCGTATGTACAAGTTAGTTTGTGACATCGATGACCTTGAACTAATTGAAAACGATGATGGCGACTGTAATGGCCTGGGTGTGGGTCAATTTTCGGTAACTAAGCGAAGAAAGCACACTGACACCGAGACAACAAGCGAAAATAGTTCCGACTCACCTGAATGTCTTGTGTTATCACAGCTCGGCGCCACACAACCCCGCACAACACTTATCCAATCATTTAGTCCTCGGCCCCATTGTGCAGGACATTCTTTGGCTCCGTTCTGAAGTTACTCTATTATTTCTCCCTCAAATACTCGACAGAAAACTCAGGTCTTGTTTCAGAGATTGTGTTTTATTATTTTCCAATGTTGGATGGTGCATTTGCAGAGGAATATTTTCAGGATTTCGATTCCCGTCCCGGACTGTCCCAGCAAGACGCCATTTTCGCTTTAGACGTGTTTTCTTTTATTTGATCGATGTCGTGGTACCGACGTGCGATGCGTCATCGCGTGCCGGTGCTGCCATTTATCTATCCAACGTTTCGTGCCTCGGGACATCAAGAAATTACGGTTACTAGGTGATACAGTAGATTTGTTTCCACAAAGAATCAGAATCAAGTTTCTTACCGCTTTCGAATCAATCACTGCAGATGACATATCCGATATTATGGAGTTTGATACAAATCCGTAACTTTTCAGTGATGTTGTGAACATACATACTAAGAGTAGACCAAGCAAGGTGTAAGGCCGGCCTGTGTAAGAAGATGTAACGCCTACCTTTATCCCGAGTGGTCTAGTTACCTTCGTCTCTCATACGCACATGATGCACCATCACCGTCGGTGGTATGGAGTGTCGGTAGAGAGAGATAGATACACCACTATTCGCCGAATACGCGTTACGATAGCGAAGGTGATTACGACGATGAGATTGTCTGTTTATTTTAATAGTCCGCCTTTTGTTTTAACGCTTAATAGTATTCCCCTATCTAGGTGCAATACAATATTTGTACATTTTCTCCTATTGTAAAGCAACAAAGAGCAAAAGACGAAACGAAAGTAGTTTACAAAAAATAACAGCAACAAAACGAGTGACCTCACACATCAATGGCGCCAAAATACAGGCATTTCCTGCAGTTCAAATTATGGAGTGTATAAAATTTCTTTTTGTGTTATTAAAAACAAAAAAAAAGCACAATGCACTGAAAAACTCAGTTATATAGTATCTGTGATGGAAAAAAATAGTGCATATTTCTTATTGCGTGTGTGGGCTCGTTAAAAACATAAGAAGTTTCCAACCCTTTCAAATTGTGACACAACCTAAAGAGCATAAAGATAATTTAAATAAATTGGGATTAAAAATTCCTACTAGACTAGAAATAATTTGCCCTGGGTAATAATTTCCCTATAGAAGATTTTCATTACATACAAATACACTATATAACATACATTCATTAGTTATTTAATGACTTCAAATGTTGGATAGGGAATTTTAACTATTTACAGGCATTACAATTAGTTTTAAACGAGGTATATTTAACCAGGAATTATCAAAATCAAAACTGTTGACAGCTCTGTATTGTTATATGGGGATATTGTCTTCGCCAGATCTCCACCTGAAATAAAGTGAAGATCAAATAATAATACTAAAAACACCAAACGTTCAAAAAACAGATAAGGTGTTACGAATAATCAAGCAACTTCAGTGTTGAAACATGGCTGGTTAACAAAATAGCGATCAATACATCTGTAACCAGCCCCTTGAAACTACACCAAAAATACTTTTGTTTACCTGTGTTAGTAAAGGAGGAAAACACCCAAAAAAATGGAAGTAAAAAATAAATGTCTATAGTACCTCTTCCGGTCTGATGCTTTCACAGTAACTGATGTCCAACAGCCTAAGCTTTGGGAGAAAAACTAGTGCTTTTTCACATACTTCTGGTGTTATATTTAACAGACCCAAAAAGTCCAACTGGGTCAACTCTTTGCAGTTCATTATAATTGGGAATAGTTGCTGGTCGTTAAGTGCCCTCCACTCTGATAGGATCAACCTAAAAATTATAATGACAATACTTAAAAGATATCACAACTAAATACTTTGAGTTGAATTTATATGTTATCTTATTCAGAGATTATTTTGATACAACTTTTCAACCTTTTCAACAATGGGCATTTCCTAGCGATGTGTCCGAGGCAATCTCCAGGATCCTTATTGGCCAGACACCAACCCAAATCAAGTTCAGTAATGTTGGGACAGTTCCCGAATAGTTTGATACCATCTGCAGTCAATGAAAGGGTTTTCCAGGAACTCCACGTTCGAAGCTGTTTGTTATAGCATGCAACTGTCTCGACGACGTTGTCTAATCTTAGCAGGTTTTCACATAAATCTGTGAAAATGGTTTATTAAAATTGCAAGTAAGTATCTTGAAGAACAATTACCTAATATTATGTGTTGTAAATTTGCATATTCCCGTAACATTACTATCAAATCTTCATCTGTAATACTTGTTGCTGTTAAGTCTAAGCACACCAATTTGTTCAGATACAAAATAGAACCGAAATTTGGATTTAGACAGGCATTTGTGTAATTCAGCCTCAGTTCTGAAATAAAATAATCACATATCAAAACTATTAATATTTCTTATTGGCTCGACTATTACCTACTATGTTTTGGCAACACAATAACGCCATAATAATTTCTGGGCTAATAAACTTACAGTTGCCCATTGAAATGTGAGTAAGCGTCGAATAGTTGGCACTAATTAATGAGGCTAGAGTCATGTTGAACCGATCTATTCCGTTTCCACACCAGGATACGTCCAATTTACGTAGATTTTTGCATTTTTTCATGAAATAACATAGAGTATCACAATTGACTAGTTGCCAGTAACACTAAAAAAAACTAGAAATCAAAACAATGCAATTTATAAGCGAGGCGAATAAGAACCTTAAGGTTTAAGTTTTGATAAAAGTATGGATCAGCGGCAGCTTGATTTAACCTTTTGTTCACTCTGGCACATCTACTCAACGATTTCAAATCCAGATATTTAAAAATGTGCAGAATCACTTCATACTACAAGTAATAAAATAATTGCATTGCCATAACACGAATGTTTGCATTTACCGGTAGACTTTCAAAGTAGTCCTTTTTGTTTGCATCTGATTCACCATTTGTTTCAACGGATACTTCCTCAATAGGATCATTTGGAAATTTCTTGATAAAATTGTTCATAATAATGCTACACTGAAGTCTGGTGAGAGGTTGATAACCAGCAAGCAAAACGGCTTCAATTGATGTGTGATATTCTAAGTGACTCTGGTTAAATTCTATCCGAAGAGAGCTACAATAACTTTGGTTAGCGACATGAAACCAATGTAAACATGCAGAACACAAAAAATTGATTTAAGGATCTATTAGGATTTCACTAACATATAAAAAAATCAAAACAAATAACTGTACAGACAAACAACTAGTTTTTTCTTGGAAGTGATACCTAATTCAGTAATTTATTGTCATACTTGATTAAGGAGTTGGTTTTCCTAATTTTAGGAGAAAATTTCCTTGCTACGGGTGAGCATAATGTCGGCATCCCCTCATATAATAGAATCCAATGTATATCATCACTGTTTTTTCCCCAGATACGGACTATTGCCCCCGGATTGAATACTTCATAAATGTAAACCTCCCTTGGAACTACCAAACTCTCAAATCTGAAATGGAAGAAGTGGACTAGTCCCACATTTAAAAATTTTCATTGGTGCACATACTCTACTATTACGTAATCTTCAGCACCAAGGTGATCAAAGTCCTGTGGTCTATAGTTTTTCTGGTAGTTATCGCTGTCCTTCCACCATTTGCCATACTTCCGCTTCAAAAAAGGAAAACAAGAAACTCGTACCTTCAATTACATTCACACCATTCCTGTACTTACAAGAGAATATGCCTCGACTGCATCCCCATACAGGGGGTACTTTTCATACTTTCCTATGAGATTGTGGGGCGAGTAATACAGACTGTTCGAATTGTTGTACCTTTGGGTGTAATCGATGACTTTGTTGACGTATTGTTCCAAATGGAGCATTTTCAATGAAATCTCGATGGGCACATCCGATCCCATTGTCGTTTCCATGTTTACATTTTGTATTTTGACTGGGTGAAGTGGGTTAGGTGCAAAATATTTGTTTATAAGATCAGCTGATCAATCATACGGTAAGGTTTGTATCATAGATAAAGGTTCAGCTTTTCTGCAATAGATTACACTAGAATGAAATACATATTCTACTAATTTGTGTTCTATGTCAAAGATATTACATCAGAACACTATATGTGTTCCGTGATACATCAGGCACAGAGGATTAACCGTAGACTAGTCACTTAGATGTACACAATACTACCACGTCCGCCATATTTGAAGTAGAAATTTGAGCGGGTAAATTCAAATTGGAAATGTTGAATTTTACAAATTGTTTACGTCACGTTTGTTATAGAAGAACGCTTATAATAACTTCGCACAATCGATTAATTCCTACTATTACTAATTGTTATTTCAAATTCAAAATATTTCAAATTTTGAAAATATTTCAATAAAAATTTCAAATATTTCAAATATTTCAAAATTGTTATTTCAAATTCACAAATTCTTGGTTCATATTGCACAAGTGGTTGAAAAATGACACCAAGCCAGTCTGTTTTCTCTCAGGATCTGCAGGTATCTTAACAATTTGCATTCTTTTTTGGTATTATTTTTGTACCAAGTTACACAACAATTATGAGGTATTTTTAAATTTGATACCATACCGGTTTTTTAAATGTTTTTCTCATAACAGAGTGGAAAACGCTCGGACCTGTCGATTTGATTTGTTTAGGGGGTACATTTTATTGGAATATTCATCCTTTTAACTACAACCCACAATCGGGGGTTAAGTAATACATCATTTTAAAGGGCGTTAAGTTATCTTCTCAATGATAGCCACCTTTTCAAATTAGGATCAATACTTTAAGAGGAGTAACACCAGAAATGTTGAAACAGCTTAACTACTTACCGAAGATTTAACACTAATAAATGTTGAAAATGTATACTCTTAACCGCCAGGCAGTAATAGAGACGTTGCTCAAAATGTTCTCTGACATTTTGTAACCCTACAGGTGTAACTTGATTGCATTCGTTAATATGTTGTCGCAAATCTTCTGATGATTCAGGCGAAGTTGCGTAGATTTTTGTCTTTAAATGTCCCTATAAGGAAAAGTCCAGTGGTGATAAATCCGGTGAACGCGCAGGCTACTTAATGTGTAGCCTGCTCAGGAAAAGTGTTATCTAAGAATTGCTCTACAGACATCGAGTAATGTGCAGGGGCACCATCTTGGTAAAAGGCACCATCTAACGTTCTCTTCACGATAATGGCCATCCTGTTCGATTATGTTCGTTAAAGCTGGGTTAACGGTGCGTTCCAATAAATCGAAATACACAGGGAAATGAGAGAGAAAACCTGTGAAATTTTTATGATCACTTGACCAATGAGACCGAAAAATATTTGAGTTGCCTGCCTTTACAGCCAATGAGTAGACTAGCCCACTACTTTATTTTTTAATTTTCTTCTCAGTTCTTTTTATCAGAGTATTTTTGGTTTATGTATGAGGAAGCTCATTCCATACGGTGGTCACACAATTTTTTATGAAAGTAAATAAGTCACGATGGTCAAATAAAAATTAAGAAAATCTAAGCATTACCGCAGGTGATGTTTCATGAACAATTGCGTACTTTTCATATTAAGCGATACAAATAAGTAATCTAAGATCGTAGGTCTTCTCGGCCGAAATAATCGTGATACCTATTCTTTCTGAGTTGGTCAGACAATAGGAAAATAGTGCTGTGATATCTTTGGAATGACGATTCAGGAAAGTACCAGGGAACCTCTGGACAAGTGGTTTAAAATTCAAAATTCAGTAATTATGAGCTACTATTTCCACTTGTAAATCAAACGAAAAGTAAATGTCAAAAGCTCTGAGACACTCGAGGAACTTGATAGATGTAATCATGTAATTAATTGATGGCTTTTAAATTTGGGGGAGGGCACGATATAAACGTTTCACATCGAACACTTTATTTAATATGTACATTATTGTCGTTATTAAGGCATTTTCATGATGATCCACGGCAGTCTGCCTGTCCTCTTGAAGCGGTAGTAATCGTACGCCAATTTAGCCAGAATGAATATTATCAGACTGGCCAGGACGGCGTTGAGCAGGTCCAAGCCCTGTTGAAGGGAGTACTCGCTGGACAGTCTGCACACTGAACTCCTGGTGAGCTCGATTATCTGAAAGATCGAAACGTAAGAGAAAATTGGAACAAAATGAGAACATCTCGACTTGCCGGTACACGTTTCATGTTGACGTCTCCGTCGATTTGACCGCATTTTACGTCCAGGCTATCTAGGACTTGGGCGGCGTATTTCCGCAAGACGAGCTCCTGGGAGTGAATAAACTGTACATTAAGTATGAATGGGATGAATGTAAGTTGGGTTTTGTTACCTGGAACATGGGAGTGAACGCACAGTCGCATTTCCAGGGGTTATCCCCTAAGAAGATTCTAGTTATCGGCATTGTGGGGTTCTTTAAAAGGGCATTATCTAATGCGTACGAGGGAAGCTGAAACCGTAAATATTTAGTAAATTAGATTAGAATCCTGACAGAAAATTGGAGAACACAACTGAATAAACTTTTACAAAAAGAAGAATAGTCAGAAAAATGCTTAAACTTAAAAATGCTAATGCTAAAATGCTTATGCTTTGCTAAATCAACGAATTTAAAGTAGCTCTGAGATTTGGTGGGTACATTTTAAAATCCTCCCAGGAAGGTTCTGATGTTCATATCATAAAATCATTTTAAGAGGGTAATATATCACAGACGGCAGATTTACAATTGAAATGTTTTCAGCAAATTAAAGACCCTCGTCCTTCATAACGTGGCCATATTCTATAGATATAACCCTCTATAATAACTCTATACACTATGACGTAGTTTTTTCAAAAGCCATCAAAATAGACACAACATTGACCGGATTACTATCGTTGCGCCATAAATTCGACTCCCTGCTTTTGAAACCCTTCCTCGCTAGCTGACAAATTTAAGGGCGCGCCTACCTTTGTAAGTTTATTGCCCCTCAGGGACAACGTCCTGAAGTGCGATAACCAGTGGGTGCCCTCCAGGACCCCGATACTCTTCACTTGATTATGGTCCAAGTACAGATCCCACACGCCCCTGTACACCTTATTATTCCTAAGGGGTTCGACGCTGGTTATCATGTTGTTCTCCAGGTGTAAGATCCTTGTGAAGTGTGGAAGACGGGCCGGCATCTCCGTCAGACCAGCTTTGGAACAATTCACCATTATTATGGGCATCAGTTCGTGTTCGCTGGTATTTATATCGGCGAGGGTGATCCTTTCGAGGGAGCACTTGCAGCGGGGGGTACACGTCTCCCTCATGTCCTAAAGAAGATTTAAGGGAGAAAAATATAAAAAAGGAGGAGTGAAAGGAATTTTGTTCTTCATTAGGAAAATAAATGTTATTAAACACTTAGGGCAGAGGTGTACAAAACGGAGACCGTTTGTGTCCTGCTACTAATGCTAAAACACTGTAGTAACAACTTTTCCTAGTGTTTCGGCATAATAATGTCAATAAACTTAGGCTACTTCTTTAATTTTTCAAGGAACTGGTACGTGAGAAAAATTGGAAGGTAAGGCTAATCCAAAGAGATCATGGCGAGAGCAATTCAGCCGATTGTAAATGGAGAAATGGGCCACAGAAGAACGTCTAACGCTTTTAACGTCCCTCAAACCACACTTGAGAGAAAAATGAAAGAGGCACAGGAAAATCTCCTATACAAAAGCTCGGAAAATGCATACTTTCAGAGGCCCAGGAAGAATTACTTCAAGCCAAATTGAGTTTAAGAGCGGCCAACACTAATTACAATAATTTACAAAAACTGGCCTTTGAATTAGCGAAAGCAAATAACATACCTTCTGTACGTGTGAACTAACTCAACTATAATAATTACACAATAATAATTTATGTAACAATTTATATGCCGCGTTTCTCTTTTGGATTAAGTTCGCTTAACTGCCGATCACTGAATTACCTTCATGTCGCGTCTAGCGCTTTTATATAGTTCTCTGATCGCTTCAGAATCTATAAGGTGTATTGAGAGCACTTTAGACTGTGCAAATCACATCTAGATGACACGATATCTTCAATTTGTTAAAAGTTCGACTCCTTTCGAATCACAGAGGAGAAAGATGCAATTTATGGTGTTACTAGAGACATTTTCATCAACATTCAGACTGGTTATACGACTTTTTTTCACTAACATCACTTTCCGCGAACCGCTATTTCTTCGACTTCTAGCCGATATGGCAAGTATGAGGGGACACCAATTTCTCTTTCTGCTACATCCATGGCAGATACATGTCGCACTAATTTTTCCACGATATTTTACAATAACATAAATGAACAAATTTTTATGGACATGTCCATTTTTATGGGATTTTCCATTTATTTCACATGGAACATCAAAATAATCGCAGGGTGAAATACGTCGAAGCCGTCGAAAGCACTGAAGCTGTATTAATTTGTAATTTTGCTTGCTTTTCCTTTTACAAACATTATAAAGTATCATTTTCTGTATAGAAAAGCAGAGTTAGGTTAGGCGGTTTGATTCCGTTTTTTTTTTATAGAAACGTTATATGGTACGACATAACATAGGATATAAACGAAGATGGTCGTTTGGCCACTACCGTATCTCCGCTAAGCACATCCGCATTTAAAATTTCAAACAAAATTCACACTCTTGAATAATAAAATTTTACTATTATCGTTTAACCCATGAGAATAGCATTAAAGAGAAAACATTAAAAAATTTCACTTTGAAAACTGTCAAATTTGGCAAAACTTCTCATATTTCATTTTTTCTCTCAAAATTTATGGGTTTCTCGAAATTAAAATTATTTTTTCCAGCACCCTAATATTGTCCTCTTTTACTAAAAACACTGCCATTTTTGAGATCGACCTGGAAGAAGAAAAATCATTACCTAAATGATTATTCAGAGTGAACAGAGTTGGTGTTATTTTGGAAAATATACCATTAAATTTATGTCAAATTATAGAATATAATGGCATCAAGACGATGGAGCTCCGCTACATACCGTACACAAAATAATTGCTTGCTTAGATGAAACACTCCGAAACATGTGGATTAGTCCTGGTGGAGCTGTACTTTTGGCCTGCAAACTCTCTTGATTTATATCCCATTCCACTACCTGCAGGGAGCGTTAAAAAATATTGTGAATACTGCTAGAAAATGTAACTTAAAGAAGGCGTTGTACGTCGTTGCCATTGCTGCAGAAGGGGGAATGTCCAAATATTTATTATAAAGCTATTTTGTCTCCGGTATTTGTTCTACCTTAAGTCGGTAGAGTACGGAGTGACTAAATGGCGGGGATGAAACCCAAGGGGAGTTTTTTTTGGAACTGTAGGTCCCATCCAAATTGGCCCTGGCAGCGTACAGGAGATGTAAAATTATAAACAAACATACAAACCGGTTTATTTTGATTTTCATTGTATTTATTGCTTTTTTATCGTATACTTTTTTGTATTGTAATTATATTTTTGTTTGTTCATTTTCATATTCGTTCTCAATTATTAAGTGGTTAGTATTATTTGTAGATTACTTATTATTATAACATGTTAACTTTATATCCTTCCTATTTCTCTAGTTTGTCGTTAGTTCATCAAGAAGGATGAATTCAGTAATTCGATAGTAAATCATTCTGAATGGGAGAATGTCAAGTTTGTCGAACAACAAGAGCACCTTAAAACAAACAGAAAGAGTTGTATATTATTAGTTAAAACTAATATAGTTGGTTAGTGAGTGAAGAAAACTTGGAACGAACAATATGACTTCGCGTCACTCTGGAAAATAAAGATACACTACTTCAGGTTATTTATATTCGATCTCATTACTTTTGAAAACATTGGCGGCAGTGTTGAATGAACGAAAAAAACTGGGGTGCCTTCAGGCGACACTTAGACTGGAGTCCATTGTGTCAACCCCCGCTGCTTAAGGTCTCAGTCTAGTTGCCCGTTCCCATGAAGGTACTTATGCTTTCTAGTGAGAGGTTCCTCGCTTTTTCCGGGTAGATCTTGTCTATCATGAAGATTGTCCGCCCGGCCCCTGCGAGTGCCTCGCAGTCGCACAAGTTGTGAAAATAGGTATCATCTTCCTCCTAATAGAACCTGCACAATGAGTCGTCTTTCAGCCCCATATTGTGCAAATGGTAGTTCAGCGTCCAGTCCCCGGTCAGAACTCCGGTTACCATGCGTATATGCTTCCTGCCTAAACTAAGCAGTTCTCTCGCCTTCCTCTGGTCGGGTCCCTCGGTGAAAGCCCTCGATTGACAGAGGTGGCCTTGTTGACTCCAGTGTTTCTCCAATTCCGCTTTTAGGCTCCCTCTGAAGTGTCCCACTGTAGTCGCCTTGGTAACTACACAGGGCCAGTCGATCAGCCTGTTGGTTTCCTTTGATGCCACTATGCCATGGCACCCATATCAGGCAATCCTTGTTTTGCTTAGCCAGTTCTTCTAAGGTTCTCTGACACTCTAGGTTAAGCTTGGATGAGGTTCTGTGCGACCACAGAGCCTGTAGCGCATTCTGACTATCAGAGCATATGTCTGTGCTCTGTTTGCGGTAGTTCCTTATAAGGTTCTCTTGTGTACAAGCAAGAATGGCGAAGATCTCTGCTTGGAAAGTTGTGTAGTAAGTCCCCAGAGGTAGCGTTTTTGATACCATCTGCTTGATTCCTGCGATCCTTGCCCCTGAGCTTCATGTGTGACCCATCCGTGAACAAGATCAATCCATACTCCCTGATTATGTTCTCAGGAGTTTCCCAGTCCTCCTTTTGAGAATTACTATGGAACAGTTGTCGAATCTGTTGATAGGTGGCGGCAGTGTTAGTCTCTGCATTGATGACGTGCATCAAATTTTGTTTCAAATGACCTGGTAGCGAAATCTCACAACCTCGTAGCAAAACTGATGTATTCTCACAATCGCTAGCAGAACCACCTTTTACCCTTTCGAATAAATTTCATCGATTTTACAACATGTGCAAACAGAACGAAAGCTGTTTAAGGCCATATTTAACGCGCTATTAAATTAAACCGATAATTATATTGTTCCACCAACAGACCGTGATTTTACCGACATATTCATCACAATCGGCATTCGAATTTATTGGCGTGTTAACTGGAGCCGGTGAGATTGGCCCTCGGTGATTTATTTTGGAAGAGGCTTCTTTCAACTTCCATGAAAGTAATCCGAAAGCAATCTCGCGTAAAAAGGAGAAATTCGCTACAAGATAACTTTTTCGACTGAATACATACTTTTCGATATATCGACAAGTCAAAGGAAAAATATGTGGGGAATTGGTGGTTAGCAACAAGTAGCCACTGTAGAGGGGAAACGATTCATTTTTACATTTTGAGTGAACGAAAATTCGCTGATGGAAAACATTTAAAATGACGAGAGATTGCGTTAATGAAACGTTGCTAACTGACGTACCCCAGGATGATAAAACTGTTGATGTTTGTTTGTTACGGTCGCAAATCTTCATAAATTCGAGTGTTTGAAACATGTAATTAATGCACACGTAAAGGTAAATTCAAAGGTACCACAAATTATTTCGACCGAGGGTGGACATGAAAGGGGCTACGGATGTGGTATAATTTTGTCACTTATCCGACCTTCCAAAAACGAGAAAGCATCTTATAAATTCTAGAGATGGTATGATATTGAATTACGAGCTTAAAAATTGAAATGAATCACATTTACACACAAAAATGTAATTTTCAGTAATACTGTCACGACCACGAGACTTCGACATCCATCAACAAAATCGGATCACGGCCCAGGCCAAAGTTAAGCGATATAAACTTTTGTAACTCGTCGAACAAACAAAGTGAAAGTTGTTTATATAAACGAGATGCCTAGTAACAACAAGCGCAAAGAACGTAAAACAATGTACGAATATAAAGAGAAAGAGGAAAGGTGGGGAGAGGACCAGTGGGACCCAGACAGTGTGGTTCAGGACAGTATTGTCCAGGGCCGCCCAGAGGGTCGTCCCTAAGGGCCGGCTGAGAGAGTATCCGGCCTGAGAAAGTGGTCTGTCCATGAAGGGTCCGAAGGAGAAGCTACCATTCGAAGATGCCCTCCGCCCCGTCGCGCTCTGTGGAAGTCAGAAAGTCCGGACGACAGTCGTCTATTTTGTAAGTCACCTTCCTCGCCTCTCACGTTCCAGCCCTCAGGATTCGCTGTGCCCAAAAGTCTCATTTTCTCTTTTTGTCTTTGTTTGCTTGTTTTCCTGACGTATAGGTTCTCCGCTGCAGAGGAGAAATACAACCTTTTTTTCTATTTGTCTTCGATCTGTTTTGTTCATAGCAAGCTCTACCCCCTGTGGCTACCAACCCCCTACCTCACGCGGCCGTGGCACAGGGTGAAGACGTCTAGGCACGTGACATACGGTGTAGGCACCGTGTTACGTAGCCGTGACATATCGTACATTGAATAGGTAATTCAAAATGTCTTGTATACACTTTTATCGATACACATTTCTTTGTACGAACTAAGCATCAAAATTTTTTCAAATCACAACTGACGTGAACTTCTTTGAACTATTTAGTACATCTAAATATGTTTTTGACGCATAGAGGGCGTATTAAAAGAGGAACGCAAGCATCGATCGGCAACCCCAGAAAACATTCATAGTTGTTATTGAATTTTGAAGATGACATTTATCAATTCAATTCGGATTTAAGAACTGCGTAGGAGAGCAAAAAATAACTTTACCAATAAGATTCAAGGACGTAAAATACTTACTCGTTATAAAAGAGCCCAGAGTATCTTCCATTTTGTGAGGTTTCTCTCGAGTTCTAGTCAATAATAAAACCGAACTGGTACCTAAATTAATTTATTTACTTTAACTGTTCTTTATCTAATTTATTTATACTATAAAACACACCATAATTTATTTATATTACTCTTATCCATCATTCGCACTGACTCTTTAGTGCCTTCGTAGCCCTATTTAAAATTAGTAACACGAATGGAAAGCGGGCGGTGCGAATTAGTTTATGAGTTATTTACCTATAAATTTTAAGGCGTTTCACAAAATACCCGCCCTCTGGACGAATCAAAGTGGACGAGTTGTCGTGATGAATTACCTGCATTACTGTTTAAATGGCTTGATATAAGTGGGTTGAGATATCCAGACCTAGGATGAAATATCAGAGGCGCGTGACTAACATTTTTCGATGGTTTTCGATGATGGGTTTTGTCGGAAAATCTGCGATTTCCATTTTCACTGGCAAGCAGAACTAAGGGAAAGTGATGGAGTAATGCACGTAGCAATGCTAGGCGCTTTCAAGAAATGCAGCGATTGAAGATAAGCACAACGGAGTTGAGTGAGATAAGATGGCCCAATTCAAGAGAGAAGTAAATTAATGCTGGGCTGATGCTAATGCGACGATAACCACACAAGAAGTGTTTTATGCTAGTGTCTACGTTCCATTTAGTATAAAATGTGTCCCATGTGTTGATGTTAAAATACAACCAAAACAATCGACTTTCAATTGATTTTTGTTAAATCTTCTAAATCCATGTTTTAAGAACACTATGTACTATTTTAGCTCCGTCATGGTGGTATAACCGAGTTGAGGTAAATGATGACGGAGGTATGTAAACAAAATTTTAACCAAAAAGGATGTTTCTTATACACCAAACGGACTTGTCGTAAAAGTCGAATTTTCTAATAAGTACGCAAACACTGTTATTTTTCACCTAATTTATATCTAGGCTGACAACGCTGTCGACTATATGCTGTTATTAAATTCTCTCGAGCTGTTTATCAACGGATATGCAACCATCTATAACATTAACTGCGTCCATATGTAGAATTTATGGTATCCTATGGTAGGAAGCACACACTATAATAATAAATAATTTTATTTAATTATTTTTTTTATGTTTCTTCAGCATACTCCTACAGCAGTTACTTCAGCAATAACGTAACCAGATCATGTTATCAGATATCATGACAAAAGATTTTAGTATTTTTAAAATGTGATAATAGTAAACAACCAATCTGTTGCGACATAACAAAAGAGGAGTATTCTCTACGCTTTTAAAAATGTCTCAATTTCTTATCACTGAGGATGGACGAAGAGGACTTATTTTTCTGGGGTTCCTCGGACACTCCCTTATCCGCATCTGAGAGGAAGAGCGCCGTTGATATCTTTTATGCATTTAAAAGCTAACATTAAGTCAATCAATAACCGAAAACAATGAGAAAAATTAGGGTTTGAATGAGATCCGTACCGAGGTGTTAAGGACGATGTAGGAATATGCCCTACATACCACGTAACTTGAGATTTTGTGCAGAGGCTGTTAGGGAAGGGTTCAAAGTTGCCCGAAATGGGATTTCTAATTATTAAACCCAATTTGTAGAGAATTGAAGAACCTACAATTCGAGCCGTGGCAAGATTGTTTTCGTTGAATATTTATTGCAGATCTGCTAAAAAGCCCTCATTTTGTTCAGAATGATGAGGACTTCCTTTTAACTGGAAAAGACAAAAATAAAAATTATTGTTGCAATAAACAACTGATATGTAAAAATGGCCATTTTGAGGATATTTTGGCAGATCTGCGATAAATATTTAACGAAAATAATCTTGCCAGGGTTCAAATTGTAGGTACTTTAATTCTTTACAATTTGTCTTTTAGGCAAGTATGGCCTAGCGGCCCTCGAGTTTCATGTTATACAGGGTATATCCTCTGTATGGGTCCAATCAAACCCAAATTTTCGTTAAAATCAGACCTTTCATCAGGCTATTGACTGACTTTGTTTACTAGGATTGAGATAGGTTTACTTACTTTGGAATATCGAGCCACTGCTAATATCGGTTTCTCTCGGTACGGATCACCATAACAATTGAGGTTCTTAATATCGCTCTTTACGGTGGCATTAAATTTAAACACCCAATCTAAATTCTTTGAGCAGTTCCAGCGGTTACCTGAAAAATGGGAGTTTTAAAAATAAATCTACATGTGTTACTTTATAACTGAAGTTTAAATTATATATCGGATTAGTTAGGAAACTGGAGATTTACTTCTGTTGTTACATTTTGTTTAAAGAAGTTGGACTAGCATCACCCAATTTTTCTTGGTATTTCTTGAAGTTATCTAACAGGGGATAATCGAACGATTTCCTCAAAACAATCCGAACGTTTATATTTCACGCGGTTCCAATAAAGTTCAAGGGCAATCACGACAGGTTCCATGTTTACTTTGGAAGGACATTATTATTGAGTATTTTGCTATCAATTACGTCACCCACGGACCGCACCAGTGATTAATATAAACACGTGTACAGCCCGCTTGTCATCAATCGATACATTATGGAATAAGTCAAATTAAATTCGGTGGTAACGTTGAGGGTTCAAATATCGAATTACCCGTGGGATGATCGATCGAATTGTATCAGAACGGTTGATGTGTTTATTTTGTAATTAATGTTGCGTTACATACTGGCAATCCAAATTACGGACTTTTAAGATGATCTAGTTTGCGTTTAGTTTAGGTATCCGGTAATTTTCAAAATTCCATAAATCCTAAATTTTCTATTGATATTTGATGCCGTTTTAAACATTTTTAGATAATCGAATAATCAGTAAATATTGTCACGACCACAAGATTTCCACAACTTTCAACAAAACAAGAAACGGGATCACGGCTGAGCCCAAGGTGAATTTATGTAAACTTTTATAAACGCGCTGACTACCAAGGAGCGAAATGTTTTGACAGACGACACACCTTATACCAACAAGCGCGAAGAACACAAAACAAATACGAATGTAAATGGAAAGAGGAAAGGCGAGAGAGACAAAGTCGGCTGGTCGGTTGAGGACAGACAGAGAGTGGCTGGCCTGAGAAGATACTCTGCCGGCGAAATGACCGAAAAAAACCTACACCTACCGGACAGAATTCACTGTCACCATTACTTCATTTTCTTCAAAAAACCAGGAACCAATATTCCTAGCTGAGGAGACTGCACGTTACACTGTAACTTTAGATGAATGCAGAGGCCCTAGAGGCACTAACGCATGTTTTGTTTATTGAAGTATCCACTCAAGTGGAAATGGGCTTCATCACTGTAAAAACAATGGGGTCCTCATGAACGTTTTCAAGAAGTGGCTCAGAGGCGTTCCTCCGAGAACTGAAGGCACGCTCACAGAGTTCTTGAACAATCGCCAACTTGTAAGGATGGTAATGGAGGTCATCGTGAAGAATTCGCCTCATCGAACGATCGGGAAGTCTAAGGGCAGACGCATATTTATGCGCAGAACGCCCTGGTTTGAGGTTCTCACAGTATCGATGTTCTCTGGTGTTCTAATGTGCCGACGAACCCTAGCTCTTCGTTTCATCACACTCCTGGTTTGTTGTACACTCCTGAAGGAGGTACGGGTGATCCACTAAACCCAAAAAATGAGATGACCGGCCTTCTAAATCCACAGACAGATACTTTGAAGCCCCGGGAGCTCAAAATCTACTCGCCGGACACCCCCCTCCCCCCCCAGATTCCACCCCCTCAAGGGCCAGGATAAGTCCAAAAACGGACTCAGCGGCTGTCGAAGCGGCCCAGATGATCATTTTCTGAACCCTCAGAGGCTCACAACCCACCCACGTAATTGTCACCGCTAATTCTCCGCCCCCAACCCTTGCCCTTGCCCTCCACCCCCGGGTTCCCTCCTACGAGGCTTGACATGATCTCATTCAACCGAAAAATGTAGTCACGGCCCAAAAACCCCCATAAAGAAACTCCGGGGCCGGTATACACATGATCCCAGGAACCGGGAATTCGGCAAAATTTGAATTAAAATACAAGTGCATTTTCGCCCGAAAACCCCCCATGGGGGCATTCTTTCGCGTGTTCACCATTTTCAATGAATTCCTAGGACCCAAAACTTGAAAAAAAACCGACTCCAGAAGTTGTGCCGAGGGATCTAAATTTTGTGCATTTCGTGGCCACTTTTCGGACGATTTTTCGTGGAAATCGACATTTATGTATGTATAATGTATTTTTATGTATAATGTGTCCTTCATAATTTGAATCTTATGTAATCCGATATATTTCCACCATATCACGGCAGTCGGGCATGAGATGAAAATTTTTATTCACTTGTGTAGCCAGAAAGAGAGGACGCACTAATGAGTCATTATACTAACAAATTAAATTAAAAGAAAAGGGTCATTGGTGTCCTTTATCTCACTTAACAGATTTTTGAGTTGCAAATGAGGAATTATTTCTGTCATAAACGAATTGCCGGAATTAGGAACTTTGAAAGGATTCGTTTTAAACGATAACGTCAACCAACTCAAATCTTTTAATTATCAGATGCAATTAAGGAATAAAAACAGTCGTTAAATTCTATTACCTGATATGACTTAGTTTCTATCTGTAATATAGTTAGGATGTTTACTATTCTAATAAAATTAGTAGTGACATTTAAAACAAATGAAACAATAGTTTCGTACCTTTCAGGTAGATTTCTTTTAAACCGTACAACTGAAAATCTGCCGGGAGGGAGTGGATAATATTACCCCGTAAATTTAAAATTCTCACATCTTGTAAGTTCTGCAGAAAATTAGAACTTATATTCCTAATCTGCAATTTCACGAACTGCAAAACCTGAAACAAAATTCCGAATACACGCTCATATCGGGATGCTACAGTATTCTCTTTCAAAATCCAATTGGAATTATAATGGAAATCTCAATGTACCGAGCGAATTTAAAAAGTGGCTTGTTGCCCTATTCCAAAACGCAATATTAACCAGAACTAAAAATCGGAGTTGCACACCTATATCGAGAGTTGTGTTGTGAGGGTTTGCTTTAGACTTAAACTTTACGACAGCAAAATCCCACATATGCAAGCCTTTTCTCCTTCTCTTAAGTTATCGATTGGTGTCGAGTGGCGAATGATTAATAGTTCTGTGGGTACTCAGCACTTTTTCCTGCAGGTAACAAACAGACCAACTCAGCATCACAGAAACCAGGTAGTTTTCACTAGGACTTTCCGGATACGCCATCTCATTATAGTACGTCGCATTTTATTGGAGACAAAATTACAGTAAACTTGGTACAAGACACCCTTATAAAAAGTCTTAAATTGGCTGTTGAATGGGGAAAGGTGAAGTGCTTTATTACCGTTTAGGAGTCAAATGGTCGTCCGGGATATTTGGACCGTACCGGAATTTTTAAATGATCACAGACAAATTAATCTTTTCCACACCATAATTTTTTTTTAAATCAACTCCTTTTTTCTTTTTTGCATATGGATTCTAGGCCATTACGATGCAGCTTCTATGTCGTCGACTTCTTCCAATTCTTCCTCGCCTAATTCTGGTCCTTTACCATACATCATATCCTCATCTACTGCTATTTCTTCATCTGAATCTCCTTCTTGATTTATTTCAAGTTCTGTTTAATCAAGGCTCCCACATTTTAAAAATTGTGAAACGAAAGTCAGAGCAGAGTAAAATGAATTTATTTTAATACACCATTTCTTTAAATATATTTTCAGTTTCTATCTTATCCGCCGTTACGACAATTTCACCTCGTTATTATGTAATTACACCACGACTCATCATAGAGAATAACTTCTTTCTTAGTTTATAAGTTCTTGAAGCCTCTGTTGTTGCCTAAGTACTGTAAGTACGGTCCATTTAATATATGTAAATATCCTGTCACAACGAGCAGATAACAATTTTTAGGCCCATTTACCTTCTTCGTTTATAATCTTTTACAATCGGGATCCGGGTAACACGTACCACAATTCGAGGCTCAAATAAAGTGCGACGAACTATACCAAACACCTTTTTACCATTTCCATTACCTGATGCATATTGCTTTACTAAATCATTTCAATGGCGTAAGGTTTATTCACAAATATACCGTAGCGACTTATAACTTTCCAGGTAAATATAATTAAATTTTATTATCACCCTCGTAACACCCCCCATAAAAGTCTTAGAAAGATGAGCACGCTGGAGAGAAAAGATAAGTAGCGATCAAAGTTGGATTAATAAACATTTTACGAACAAAATGAATTTTTTTTAGAATTACTTTCCATAAACCAAGGCATATAAAAAAGTTAAACGTTTAATTCTGTTCCGCTATCACTATCTTGGCTTAAATTTATTATAAGTGGCTGCATTATATTAACACTTTTGTATGAATTTTCAATTTATTTTACATGTTCTATTGATTTTTTTCTAAGAATCTATGGAAATAGTGTCTACAACTGTTCTTATTAATGATATAACGTTTACTCTAAGATTTGGTGAAGTGTTTTCTGGTACTCAATCATCATGTCGTTAGGTAAGGCGTTGTACATCCTTATTCCCTATGTATTTTACTTCTGTATTGATGTCATTTTCTGGAACATATGTATGGAATCTTCCTTACATTTTCTAGAATTTCTAATATTACACTGAATCATTTAAATTAATATTTCATAAAGGAACCGCTTATAGTTTTTATTTCGACAAAACCTCCGTCACCGTAGCCTTAACCTTATACACCGCACTCCAAAAATAGGTACAACCCGTACCGTAGAACCCTGTACATACGGTATATTTGTGAATGTACTTTACTTAAACATGTGTTTAGTTGTTATGAGTTCCAAACATTTCATAAATCTATTGAACTTTCCCTGGAAATATTCGGGAGCGGGAATACAAAGAAAATAAATATCTTTTCATTCAGTCGTGTTTCTTTCTTCAGGCAATATGAGATCCTTGCCATGAATTTTGTTTCAAATCATCGCAGAAAATGAAAATTTTTAAGAAATGGCAACGTGTACTAGATTTCCTGTGTGGATAAGTGCAAAGGTATGCACTTGTGTTGTGCACAAAGTTGTCACTTTTTCAATTAAAAATTACCTTTTATCATTCATATTTTCTAGAAGTTACAGTTAATTCTAAAAACATTTTAGACGACACTACATGTGATACACTTATACACTTACTGTATAGCTCGGTCTGTCTCGGACGACCTCCTTTTTAAAGGTTGAGCTCCCGTTTTTTTAAGGCTATGTTTTAACGGTAAGTGACGGCAATTTCTATTGTTATAAAACAGCTAATTGATTATTAAATAAAACTGGAACATGGCAATTCTAACAATATCGATGATGCTTTCAAAGAAGTTATTCGGCGAACAATTATACCCAAAGAAAATATGAAACACCAATGGACCGGTCTGCCGGCAGCTTTAAGTGGTTATTAAGGCTTTTTAAGCTCTTCCAATTGGGTTTGAAAAGAGAATACAACATACTACTTTTACCTCTATGCTATTATTACTTCTCGGGGGTACTATCACGCTCAAATTCCCCTCTTCGACGGTAAGATTCTTCAAAGAGGGAAATTTCAGGATGACTTCGTCCAATTCTAGGACCGTCTGGTCCAGATCGTGTAATTCGAAGATCGTCACGTTTTCATCAAAGATGTATTCCGGTAGGCCTCCGTGACATTTCACTTTATCGCTCTGGAAGTTACAGAGGGCTTCCGCTAGTATAGGGCTAATCGTTAACGTTTCCAGCCATAACAACCTAGAAAAGAAAATTGTGTATAGACTACCTAAACCACATTTAAACAGCAACAAAAGTTATAAAAATGTGACTACCACAAAATATTCATAGACGAGAAGGGTTAACTCCGTGTATTTTGAATGGCTTCAGGTAGCGACTTTGCGCTGCCTGGACTTCTGACAATGAACTAAATTATGGTGAGAATCTGAAATATAATCATTCTCATTTAAAGTTGTAAATAGTTATTCATCAAGAAAATATAAGTGTGTAAATTGTATAATAAAAAAATATAGTTAATGTGTTGTTACGTATTTAAACATGTATTTAGAGGTGTATTTTAAATAACTCTAGTGCATTGAATTGAATTAGCCTAATTTGTATTTACTGTATATTTTAAAATACCTAGTAAAAAATACATATATATTGGTACATCGATTAGTACCATTGAAAAAAACATGTTCCTAAATTTTCAGCTCAAATGGTCACTCCCAGCGCCCTGGGGCTCAGTTTTAAGTTTTCAGGCATTTTTTGACCTCTAAGTGCCCGAAATCGGTTTTTGGCGTACTAACAAGGTATTTTGACGTGAAAAATGACCAAAAGTACATAGGAGATGCAAAATTTCCCGTAGAACACGATCCCGTAGTCCGTTTGTCGATATCTAGCAAAGGTGAGCTCAGAAAACGCGAAAAACTGCTTTTTTTTTCAAAAATCGAATTGCTTCAAGACGTACGCTTCAAATCGTCTCAAAATTCAGGAAAAGACTCTTTGATAGTTGGTCTTTCGAATGTCTATACGCGGGCAGTGATCATTATATATATAAAAAAAAGTTACACGCGTTTTACGCATTTTAGAGGGGATTTTCGGTGATTTTTTTCGTTATTATCCATGCATTGGCCCTATTCAGTTGGATATTAGTTGGATTTTTTTCTCTCTGAAGGTGTTTTCCTTCTTTCTCAGTCTTTACAAACACAGAAATTCCTCTCAGTGAGTTAAAAAAGCAAAAAAAATCATTTATTCATGAATTTTTCTTGAATATTTGATTTTTGATCAAAGTCACATTTTTCCAGGTTCCTTTCATTATTCATGAAGGAAGACCGAATTCTATATTAAAAACCGATCACACAATCGGCAAATTCAAAAAATATAAGGATCAAGGGAATTTGGTAAATGAATTGGACTGCTGAGTCATGTACAAGAACATTAATATGGGGATGTGCAGCGGCGCCAATGATTGTAATGTAAAGTTTCTTGTTTCTTACTGTGATTTTCATGTCTTAGATTATATACTATATATATACTTACAAATAATAGAGCTAAGCTTAGAAAATGTAAATTTCATCAAAAATCAAAAAAATTACGAAAAATTCATGGATAAATAATAATCTTTTCCTTTTCTAACCCACTAAGAGAAATTTCTGTGTTTGTAAGGACTGAGAAAGAAAGAAAACACCTTCTGAGAGAAAAAAATCCAACTAACACCCAACTGAATAGGGCCAATGCATGGATAATAATGAAAAAATCACCGAAAATCCCCTCTAAAATGCGTAAAACGCATCTAATTTTTTTTGTATATATAATGATCACTGCCCGCGTATAGACATTCGAAAGACCAACTATCAAAGAGTCTTTTCCTGAATTTTGAGACGATTTGAAGCGTACGTCTTGAAGCAATTCGATTTTTGAAAAAAAAAGCAGTTTTTCGCGTTTTCTGAGCTCACCTTTGCTAGATATCGACAAACGGACTACGTGATCGTGTTCTACGGGAAATTTGGCATCACCAATCTACTTTTGGTCATTTTTCACATCAAAATACCTTGTTAGTACGCCAAAAACCGTTTTCGGGCACTTAGAGGTCAAAAAATGCCTGAAAACTTAAAAATGAGCCCCAGGGCGCTTGGAGTGACCATTTGAGCTGAAAATTTAGGAACATGCTTTTTTCAATGGTACTCATCGATGTACCAATTTTGAGCCAAATCCGACGAGGGTGACGTGACCCTGTAGGTTAAAGTTATTTTCGGTTATGTTGAGATTCTTCAGTTGCTTGTCTCTTTTGCGTTGAGGTAAGACAATGCCTGTTTTCTTGATTTCTCTTGGCCACAATTTTCGAACAAACTTTTCTTCCAAGTGAAAGTGGGTTCCGAATTTTATAGAAAATCCTGTTGCATGGAATATCAAGCAATGGATAGTGACTGTGCTAACTTGACTGCTGTTTATCACACGTTGGTAGTAATAAAATTTACATTGCTTCACTTAAAATCACTACAAATTTTTTAACATGTATTCAAGTAAGTATCTACCAATGACTATTGCATTCGTATAAAACAAATTACTTAAATTGTGTATTACTTTTATTCCTATATCTCTGTCTCTGTGAATACATAGTAATTAAATACATGAGTACTATGTAGTTACCTCTTGGGTGTGTCATGTAAATGTATTTTCATTTAGGTACATTTTGGGTATTTAAGTACGTGTGCCTGTGTATCACGAACTTGGAGATGCATAACAAGGGTAGCAGTAATTGACATCACCCTCGCTGTCATGGAAGTAAGCATAGAAGGATGGTGGGTATCAGATGAGCCGATTTTGGCGGATCGTCGATACATTCTCTATAGGCTGAAAGGATTACACGGAGGCTCTAACTGATGTGACTTTCGCAATCCAAGGAACACGGGAACCTGAAAAATGATGCTAGAACTTGTAGAAGGATGTATGACACCAAGAAGCAGTCCTCGAGGCTCAGGGAAGGGATTAACTTGGCCTCCAACGTAGCTTGGAGGGACCCTGGAAAACCATGTGGTGGAACCGGGAGCTGGAAAGGCAATGTAGACACGTAAGCTTTTTCATAGGGCTAAGTGGACAAAGCAAGCGGGGGACGTGGCAAAACTTATGGCGTTCCAAAAACTGTACAAGACTCCCACTATGAGAGTAAAGAGAAAGAGGAAATTCTGTGATAGCATAGAAGATTTACCAGCTATCGCCAAGCTACAGAAAGTCCTGAGGCGATTTTCTGTGAGAGGAACAGGAGTCCTTGAGTTATTCTCAGGGGGCTATGCCAGCAACCAGGAGGGGAAGCCCAGGGAGCTACTTAATGCGTATTTACCAAGAAATGTTAGTATGACGACCAGCAGGAGGATGGGTGCCGAAGGGAAACCATTGAACCTGACTGGAAGACGGCCAGGAAAGTTGCCATTATGGACGGACTAGATGGGCTATAAAATCTTTCGAAGCATTCAAGAGTGCGCAACTTGATGGCATCTTCTCGGCACTTCTGCCAAAAGGGGAGGACGTACTGGAATCTGTTCCTTATAAACCCATTTTGGGCTAGTCTCAATGATATAATTATATAAAATTTCAAATAAAAAATTAGTAAAAGGACGGTATCAAAAGTAATTGATTTTTCTTGTTTGTTTATTATTCTTGGAAACTGTAGTATATAAATTGAGAATGTAAAAAATGAAAAACAGATTATAACCTTTTTGTCACTTAATTCTGAAGAAAGTAGAAGAGTGGAAAGGTTTTTGCATCACGTTTTGCATAAGACGTTGTAGATTAGAAATGTTCAAATGTTTTCATGTCATTGTAAAATAGCAATAATTAAAAATACAAAAGGAAAAAGTAATTTTTGAATTAAACTTCTTTTCGACTTCCTAATATGTACTAAAAACCGTTATATCTAGGTAAAAAAACATGAGGGCAATATAAATCACTTGACAGTTTTTGCACAATAATTTTGCAATCGAGACTTGGCCAAAAATGTTAAAAATCTCCAAAATTTTGCCCTGTATAAACTTAAAGACCTACAGATTTAAAAAAATTCTGGCGCATAAAGAGCATTCAAGATTTTACATGCATTTTTCAGATTAAAATATAAAATAATACTAATTATTTAAAATTAAACTCGCTTTTTTTGGTTCATAAACCAATACAAATTTCAGCGAATTCTATTCCAAATTAAATTTTAAAACTGTAGACCGAAAGTATTCGAAAAGATGCCCTTTGATTTAAATTTCGTTAATTGCCTTCCGAGAGTTGTCAAAGTTGACAGGAGTTATTTTCCTAAGTAGATACCGTGTCTTGCTAACCCTGGGCCGCAGGGAGGACTGTTAATTACCAATCTTTGTAATATAAGCACAAACTTATTTCATCCAATTGTAAAATAAAAGTTTTTAAGAAGGCAATTCGGGTAATCAAAAATAAAATTCAGTCGTTTACGTCAAATTTAATAAATAATAAATAAATATAAATAGCGTAGATCTTGCATTAAAATCCCAACGAATGATTGAATTAATAGACGATTATTTAAAGTATGACCTTGCAGCTTATCCACTCTCCATTTTCAACGATGGTTTCTCCGCAAATCTCACAAATCGAAATTGTGTGATAACTTTAAAGCATTGATAGATGCTAGTAGTTTGATTTGATTGATTGTTTGATTTGATGATTGATTTGATAGATAGATTACAAGTAGTTTGGCCTCACCAACAATTTTGTGATAATAATTTCAATGCTTACTTAATTTCGTTACCAGGTAAACAGCTATATTGTGTGTTATTATTATTATATTTCTTATTATTATACAATAGCTATGTTATTTTCGATGGAGATCCTTAACACTGCAATAAAAGATATCCTAGCATTCAATTGCAAACTACTCCTCACGCACCGTATCTGAAGCCAATTTTTATTTTCTAATAAAACGAATAAAGCTTCTTTTCATTTTTGAAAAAAAATTTAGCATTTTTATCAAATGTGGAGGGTGATAATGAATTCATGCTCAGCAACACTTAATAGAAAAGTGGTACATAATTGGAGGAGTTTAAAAATGAGCTCTAATAGAACGCTGTAGGTTCATTTTCACCGAGAAATGCCTGAAGAACCACTCAATAGTGATTTTTTTCGTCGCATATCCAGAGATACTTTTGCGAAAGTTCGAGAAGAGTTTAACAGTAGGCTTTATTATTATCTTGAAAATAACGAAAAATATTTTGAACATCTATTGTAAGAACTTCTTTTCAAATAAATCAATTAATTCTTTGATTATATTATTATTTATGTCAAACTTTCGTAAAACTTTTTTAATAAGATACGATTAAAAACAACTAAAGCTAACTAACCTAAGTAGAAAATTATCTTCGAAATCTTCCAAATTATTACTTTATTTGCTTAACTAAGGAATACCTTTTATTCACTTTCTCGAAAATTATTTCACTTAATTTTAAAAAAAACCGTCGAATTCAGAATTTGGTGAGTTTTAAAATGAGGTACCACTTGACCCCTCTTCCCTATTTAAATTTTAGGAGCAGAACTCAGTCTGGCTAAAGAGTTGAAGTGATAGGGTTGAAAGTATGCGTAAAATGGTTCCCGCTCGAAGTAATAGTCGAGGTGTCTCGCCAATTTTTTCTTTAGTTCTAAGTTTAAACCCGCTTGAAAGTTTTTAAATAGTTACCTGGTATAGGCAATTTGTTAACTAAAAAATTTTCTACAGAACATTCTTGTTTTAAGTATATTTTTGTTGAAAAAATGTATTTCGGGTAAGTACACATTTAAATATTTTTAAAATCTAGTTTAACACCCGAGTGTATATCTGTACAAATATTTGATTTCTTGATAGAACGCGCTAATATGAAACGATAAAAATAGAAAGATATTTCTTAATACAAATTTGTAGCAAGTGATATAATAAATATAATTGAGTAGAAAGCTGAAAAACATTATCTTGAAATATCAGAAAAAATTGATAAAAGCATTCAATAATATACTTTGTATTTATCATCATTTGTATTTAAAAATTGGACTATGTAATCCCATAAGAAGACAAAACCCTAAAGTTAATGCGCGCTTATGGGACAATCGAATGTGGGCACTAAGAGTTTATACAAACTATATACCTAATGTGTAATTGATAGTACTTAAGTGATATTGAACTTTTGATTTTCGTAAAAAAATTATTTTTTATATTTTTTTGAGGTAATCCCCAAGTAAATATTAGAAACTTTACAATTTAATACGTAAATTATATTTGTTGCATAAATATTTTTTTATCCATCCAATATTATCTCACAAAAATTAGTCGATGTCATAGTCAAATATTGAATATAGAATATAAAATAGAAAAATATAGTAAGTAAACAATATATAATAAATGTATATATTTATAATAATAAGTAGTAAATAAATAAATAGGTAGTTTAAAATATAGAATTTTCTTTTATTGTGTGAAATGTATTATTACAGATATTCCCAATATTTTTCATCGAAATTTCTCATTAATCTTCACCGACAAACAATTAATTTGTGATTCTTCGTTGTGTCTTTATTTAAGGAGGCGTACAACAATTGCCTTGAATAGTGACCCACATACTAGACTAATTACATATCGAACCGGGTAATTATCGCATTTTTTCTTTTTCTCTTCTGCCAGATGTGTTCCGTTAACCTTATAACGACATAATTACAGGTACGAGAACAGGATAAATGTTAACGTGCGTTCGAGTCGCAAAAACATTTTCTAACGAGATGTTTTTTGCTCGCGCTGTAATATTTTGGCGACGAAACGCAAAACGGCACGGTCCGATCAGCCTTGCCCCCGTTTGAGCCGTTTTTAATTTCGCCATGTTTCATCTCAGATGAAAGATCGTCGTCGGACTTGTAAAATTTAAATCGTCTTTTCTTAATAAGCTACCAATTCTTTACGACGCTCGCGATACTTTTTCCTTTTACGTAAGGAAAGTTTAGCGAGGCTAAACAATTAATTAATCTTCTCGTGCTAAACCGATCTCTTAACCGTTTCATGGGAGTTTTTAAGCTTTGTGTACGGTTCTACAAGTCGATCAATGGAATAAATTTCCAGACAGCGATTAACACCTGACGGATAATTTTAGATGGCAAACTTACTTTTTCCATTACCGTACGGGTAATATCGTATGCGATATTATTAAGTGTTAACTACTCTGATAACTCCGAAATCAGATTAGATGTTGAACAACCCGATACATATATCACATATAGAATACGTAGCTATTGAAAAAAATGTATTTAGGCAGCGATCAGATAGAGTTTAAATTAGATTTATCCTCAAGTGAGTGGAAGTGTATGAACTTGGATATAATCATACGTTTACGTACTGTGTGGTAAATAAAAAAACATGAAACAACTTTAATTTAAGGTTTGATTCATTATTTCTTTCTAATAATATTTTTCCAGAAAATAAAATTTCTACTTTCTAAACACACTGACAGTCTTATTCATAAATGCATATTAGGGTTAAAATGGGTTTCAGCTTAAAATGCGTTTAGAATGTGTCTCACAGATGTAACTACAGTGTTTTATTTCGTGTATCTTAATATGGAGGTAACTATAGTAACCTTATCGAAACACATTCTAAACGCATTTTAACTAAAACCCATTTTAACGTTATTATGCGTTTATGAATAGGACCATCATGTATTAACCACAGGGATGAAATTAATAAGCTAGTACGAGCGATAAAAGTTGTGGTGGTGGTCATGTGAAAAATATGGCGACCATTACAAAACATAAAAAACATTGGTCATAGAAAGCGTTAAATGCTACTGCGTCGTATGTTCCGTTAATAGGGTTTTTGTTTGTGAATTGGCATAATCGGGTTAATTATTACTGATTATTCCTCCTCAGCCTTCCTTTCTTCCAAAGGCCTTTACCATCAAAGGAATTTACACCCCTTTCATGGCTTTGAGAATTTAGGGTATATGAGGACACAAACAACCAAGCGAATAATGCGCTGATGTTCCTGTTAAGAGGTATCAGGAAAATTATAAACATGTAGCAGCGTATTACTTTGTTACAGATACTGTCAGTAACTTTGCCCTGAAAAAGATAACACTAGATGTTACTAATGAGCTGCTGGGGATTCATCTAAAAGTGGCTGCCCAATGTTTGCGACCAAGCTTCCACTAACAGAACGGCCATCCAAAATCCAAAAATCAAGAGCGAGCAAGCCTATTGGTATAAATTTTGACATGCTCCACCTTTTAAAGCACACTCGCAATTGTTTGCTGAGGAACACCATTACTTGAGCAATTATTATGAGGTATATGGGAAGAAGTCAAAATATACAGGTAGCTTATAATCTTAATCAACAAGTCAGGACATACAAATTGGTGCGGACACCACCAAGTGTCCCATGCACCCTTGTACCCCTTGCACCACCAAGGTGCGAAGGGGTAGAGTAGTGGACTGCATGAGTTTGTTTTGCGTTAGTCACCACCGATTAAAAATCACTCGCTACTTAAATCGTGTTTATTTCACCACTAATACACTTCACGCCAGGCTACTTCCAAGAACTTTCCCGAGTCTATACCAGAGTGTTGAGTCCAGAGTTTACTTATGAGAGTAACTACCTTCCTTTACGCTTGTCTATTCCCTACTGTTTATCCTTACTTCCTAACGTAACGCGCCCTTCCTCCGCGTTCGTTACGTTCCCCCCATAATCCTGGGCGGGTATAAACCGCACTATCAGATATCAGGCAAATTGTTACCAAAATGATTGCAAAGCCATTTTCATTTTAAGTAATATTTTTTTAAAGAGAAGTTAGCACTGAGGTTACACAATTTAGACAGTCTGGCTAAATAGCTGCCGTGGAAACATTTGCAGTCGGTAGTTATTTACCTGCATAATCACTTGCTACTGCAGATGTTGCACACCATATGGATCATTTATTTGATTTGCTCAAAGCTCATAATCCTATTTTTCAAATATGGGGGGTTCTTGCCAAAATACGTATAGATGGCGTTTAAAAGAAGAAAGAACGACTCTGTCTTAAAAAATTTAACATAGAATCTTTTGACAACGAAAGCACTAAAGCACTGTGCTCGAAAAGGCTTGTCGAGAAAATACATGAGAATATAATCACTAATAATGACGATATAGAATATACATGGAATAAAATAAAAACAATTATATTGAATGTAACAGCCGAAGCAGTACGGACCAGAGATGTCAACATTCAAAAACGAGATAAAGCAGCTAGCGAATGAAAAAAGGAAAGCATGCTTATAATATGGAAGTATAAAAACCCCAGATGAATATACAAGAATACAAAGATACAAGTTCGTAAGGAATTCATTTAGCGGAAAAATAGCAAACATCAAAAGACAATTCTAGGAAAACTACCCTAAACACAAGGAAAGAGATCTCTACGGAGGTCACAAAAAAGTTTTGAACACGCTTCGTAACAAAAATAAGTATATAAGAACACACCCACATACAACAATATATAAAGAAGAATGTGTAAATCACCCCAACAATCGACAGAATTAAGCAGAGAAGAAGAAGCTTCGCCCAACAATAACCATAACCAGAACCCAATTATAGATAAAACTGCATTAGTCAAATTGACACAAGTGATACAGGCTCTCAAGAAATTAAAAGACAGAAAATCCCCAGGTTACAGATCAGATAGTCAACGAAATGCTAAAATCTGGTGAGAAATGTCCCGCCAAGGAATTGCTACAACTCTTCCAGAAGATCATAGAATTCGAGTGGAGGAGGAACAGCATTACCATCCCACCTCAGCGTACCCATCTTTAGAAAGAGATCTAAAAAGATACCTGTAAACTACCGAGGAATATCTCTCCACGGTGCCTATTTACAAAGATGTTACCTTTGAAGTTAATATGACACATACTTATTCTAGAAAAACAGGGATTTCGGCAAAAGAGATCAACGAAGATTGAGAAGGCAATAAAATATTAGAAACCAATTGCCTATGTTTCGTATAATGAAGGGAAATGTGCAGTATACAAGATGTAGCTAAATTAACGCGACAAAGAAGAAGACATTGAAGAGATCACGTGGACAGGGTGCAAGACCACTGACTGGCAAAAATAGCGTAAACTCAAATACCAGACTCCAAACGACCTCCTGGCAGGCCACCTAAGAAATGGGCTGAAAGTTGGATGTCTAGATCAGAAAAGACTGTACAGACAATACAGGACATTGTCTTAAATTTAAAAGAAGAAAATAAAAATAAAGAGTTATGAACCATTTTTATTCGTTTTTCTAGGATCTTAAAATACACAATATTCATTGAAGTTATGACAATTTTACGAGGTTTGTTCCAAATACTAAGAGAACCATACTGAAGCGTTCCAATTGGCTGGTTACGGTTCGTAAACAGTTTCCTTCTTTTAAATGTTCCAAGTGAACTTGGAACGATTCGTAAACCATTCTTAGACCCATACTTTCGGTATTTGTCCGTTCTGTCGTTAACGCATGCGTATTTACCGCATTTGATTTAAAACGTGAATAATAGTGATTTTTTAAATGGTATTTCTAAGCACAAATTAGATTTAGATGCTAGTGAATGTATGTATAGAATTACTGTATGTATAACATTGCTTCAATAGAAGGATGAACTCGATGCAGCCATTGTAATGATTTTTGATGTTCTTACATAATTACTTTAGTTCCATTTTCATATATTTTAAAAATATGTATGTAGGGTAAAGTCGTCACTTAATTATTTTCAGAATTTTCAATGCATGTAAAATAACGGTGAATGCATAAATAACTATGTAACAAATAGTCACATACACAATATGTTTGTAAATGATCATTTTCTTGATAATCTTCGTTTATCACTGAATTCGTGGAAAATTTTATAGTGGTATGTATAAGAGAGGTGGAACATATTTTAACATTCATAAAAATGGAATAACAGCCACTTTCTGTACCAGAATAAAATAAATTGGAACATAATGTTCTGCCCCAAAAAAGTTTCCTAAGCATCCTAAGACAAACGTCTAATGGAAAGATATTCATAATGTGTTAAGCTGCGCTTGTTATATGAAAAAAAAAACAGTTTTCTTATTTAATGTATTCATTTAATATTTTACATTTACTCAGTTTCAATCACAACTCCTCAAATTCAAAAATATTACCTTGAAAACATCTTGCTAATTCATAAGCAACTAGGTAAAAATTATTTTGTTCCACATTACTTTCTCTATTATAATCTGAAGAATAAATACTTTTAATTTTTTCTTGTCGTTTTAATTTTCTACGACAGAAAAATCTTTGCTAACGAAGGAGATTCGTTACAAATTTACTTTGGTTAATCACTGTATATAAAAATCACTGCCTCAATATCTCCCCTTCCAAATATAAACCGAAATCCTGGATCTCATTTCAAATCTTTTTGATGTCTGTTTCATTAATGCCGTCTGTAAATCCGCCCATCATCTCTCTGACGAAAGCCGTACTAATTACTTTTTTTATCTTCCTCTTCCGTTATAAATCTGTACGCTTGGGAGTAACCCACATACCTAATTTAAATACGAATAACAAATCCCTGGTAGAAATTAGGTATTCCACGATAACAGTGTATATGTAAATGTGCGCACCTAATATCTTATTATTTTAACCTATCGCGTATAGCCTTGTGCCTTTTAGTTCATTGATAATAATATTTCAGCAGGTACTGGAAAAATAGTTTTGGCTTTGCTAATGAAATTTTAGTTCGAATTGAGACTGTTGTAGAATAAAACTGGAGTCTGCGAATTTAAAACTTCGCTTATATTCATTACAACACCCCTGAGGTTTACTTAAGTAGGTCTGAGTTGAGTGAATTTGTTACTGCGTTTCTACATAAACTTCTATAGCAAAGCGGAAAAATAGCAACATCAGATGAACATCCAATGAACATCATGTAGAGTTTCAACAAAATTGTCATCGTTTAAAAAAAATTGCTATACATGGAAATACGTAAGGTCGTCGCATAATCAATCATAACTCCGAAACTTCTTTAGTTATGGTTTTAATATTCTCTGTAACTCATCTTGTGTAGTTTCAATTATTGGAAATATGTGATTACTGAAAAATGCAAGGATTGCGTCAGGTTGCTGCATAATCAGCCACAACTCCGAAACTTCAGAAGTTAGGAACTTGAAACTCTGAGAACCCCTAAAATATATTTTAGTAACCTAATTTATGGGATTTAAATTAAATTAGAGTTGAGATATTTTTACGAATTATTTGAAATATGCGACAGTGACTATTGCACCAACTGTAGTTGGTTGCGTGCAATCAGTCACAACTATTAAACTTTGACGTTAAAGAGCTGAAACTTTCTGATAACGTGGAGTACGATCTCATTAAATATCGGGTGAAAAAAAGTGTGTTATTGGAATTCGAAATAAATGCATCATTTTGCCGCATAATCCCGAAATTGCTTCAGTTTGAGAAAGTTTTTTAAATTCCTAAAGTACGTTTTACAAAGTAAACGTGTTGTGTGAAGTTTTAATGCAATTAAATGACCTATTCGAAATAAGTGATTGGTGAAAATTTCTAGAAGTGCGTCAGTTGGCGTCCAATCAGCTACAAGTGTCAAACTTTATTAGTTAGACAGCTGACATATTCTGAACTTTTAAAGTTCATATCCTTTAAATATTGTGAGGGGCCTCAGCAAAATTGGAGTTGCAATTACATTATGAAGAATTTTAGAAAACTGCGAATCTTAGAAATTACATTAGATACAGCAATATTAAATGTTGCTGAATAATCAGCTAAAATTATGAAACTCCTTCAGACAGATGATTGAAACTTGGTAAACTTTTGAAGTACGTTCCAGTATCATATTATATGGAGTTTAAATTAAATTAAGGTCTTAAATTTTCTTAAGAACTACTGGAAATGTATAGTAAAAATTGATAGAAATACGTCAAGTTGTCATACGATCAGTTATAATTATCAAACTATGTGAGTTAACGAATTGAAGATTTTTGAACTCTCGATGCCAGATGTGCATTTTTACAGAAAAAATTGCAAGAGTCAGAGTATTAAAATACGGAATATGTAGCTTTAGGTTTATTATAAAAATATTCCAAACTACAACGTGTTTCTTAAATAAGTATCATATTTACGTTTAGCATCAACATACGTGTTTTCACAAATTATTTATAGTACACAGTAGTTAATGAGGTATTTCTCTAAAGCCCGCAGAGAAAGCAACCTGTAAACTGTCCTGTAAAAAGCTTGGAATTATCTCATTATTTTCTTGATATGCTATATTTTTAAAAAGCTTAGAAAGTTTCCTCGACTTTTCTCGTTATTTCTTTCACCCGCTATATTTTTAAATTAAACAGAGGTAAAAGGTTAGTTTTAACGTATCATTCTGCAAGAATTGTTCGCTTTTAAACAAAGCAGATGTACAAAGTACGAGTTTCTGGCGATATGATGCTGTGTTAAACATTTAAGGAATCTACGAAGCGCTTAATCCTGTAATGATCCTTTTACATCGAACGATATCTGATATGCGTTTGAAACGCTTTTAACACGTAGGGTTAAGTGGGGCAAAGATCCACAACCGCTTTTTAAAAATCTTGTCAAGTTTTGAAGAGGTTAGGAATAGTTTTATGTTGCTGAAGGTGGTGTTAATCTACCCACCAAAAATCTGATGGTTATATCGCACGATTTGATAATCACGAAGTAAAAACTGTTTTTGTCACTTTTAATATATTATTCTTATAGCTTTGACCGTAAATTGTAATTTTTCACACTTCTTCCGAACTCCCACATCAATTTGCATATCTGGTAATGACCAAAAATAGCCGTAAAAAAGGATTTTCCATGTTATTCCAAGCTTGAACCTCATTTGGTCATTGTAGTGTTAGTTTAGGAAATGGGGTAAAGGGTCGCATGGCGAATGGAGTCTTTGATGCTTCTGTAGCATAGCTTTCGGTTTATTTTTTAGAACTTCCAAAAAGAAAGCCGAAGTCAAGCTCTTTACAGCCGAGCTGTTTCGTCAGATCCAGGAGCTAATAAGAGGAGGAATTTTCATACGAGAAATAGCAGAAGTGCTGGAATTTAACGAGGCAACAGTAAGAAAGAGATGAATTTGCATTCTCAGTTTTTACCTGGAATTGAATTTAAATTTGTTATCAGGTTGAAGAAGGGATACGGTGTGCAAAAACTTGGTAGGTTTAGGTGAAGGTTCAGCAATGAGCAAGAAGTAAAAATAGTCGCTACTGCAAAAGAGCTTATACAGCATTTCATTCAAATTTCTCCGTTTCCTACTATTTCATCATGAAGAATCAAACGAGATTCCTTCATCTTTTAATAAGGACAAAATGGTAGTTCGAAAGGATTTTGCAACAGCCTTCTTAGGGCGCCATAAACATGGTCTTTGTACGCCCAGAAAACTAGTGTAGCTAGAACTATGGACTTCAACAGAGTTCACATTGGCACTTTCTCTGAAAATTTGGAGGAAGAGTATGAAAAACATGGATTCACGCCGGACCGCATTTTTAACGTGGAGGCAGGACAGTTTCCCAAAACTGTATCAAACATTGAGAAAGAAGTCTCAAAGAACCTAAGCGCGAAACAAAGGAACACCGTGACAGTTGTGTGCTGCTTTAGTGCACCTTACTTTACCACCTTATTTTATTTTTCGTAGGAAGAGTACGAATCCTCTTCTCATTAAAAACGGACCTCAGGATTGCTCTATGGCGCTTACTGATAAAGCTTACATGGAGTTCGAAACATTCATAAAAATTATAAGTATTAACGAATTTCAAATTGAAATAATATACAATTTTAATTTTGTATATTCATATATTGTATTGTTAGTATGTAATTAGTATCGACAAACTGCAATAAGCAGGCAACGTTTTAACCACTCCAATTTTAACAAACGACAGTCTTAAGCCTAGATAAAGTGGGAAGCAAATGTTGTGTAACAATTATAACAGTGAAATATACTACTCATAATTAAAACATTATGCATTATTTCAAACTTTCTGTGGAAAACGCGAAACGCCACTGACATTTCGATATCGGATCGCTTAAGCGACGGATTTCTTCTTTCACTTATTCTTTCTCTTCTTCGGGCCTTTTGTTCTGACACCGCTCATACCGGGTGGCCTCTACAAAATTATTAAAAAACGGATGGAAATGCAGGGACTGCTTATGATAACTGCGAATTTTTCCCCCGGTACATGAAAATTACCGTCTTTTGACGGATACCTCATTAATATTACTTTGCGTTGAAGCGAAATACGGTATAGGTGATGCTAACACTTTCCAATAACTCTGAGTAATACGTAAACATTCTTGAAGGAATAAATATGTTCACCATGAAATATCATTGATTTTATCCCAAAAAAGGGAGAAACGTCCGCAGGTGCAGGGGTCGGAAAAACGGGTTTCACCGTCTTTAGTTGGCTTATATTAATCTTTGCCAAGGCATTTCAAGTTTACTTCGATATCCCGAAAACTGGAAAAAAAACTTAGGTAACTTTTGCGGGCTTTTGCCTTACTCTACATTCTTCATTGCTTTTACGTTGGCCACTGAATTTCAGGGCGTATTTACAAAGCGTGAAGCGAAGAACAGGTACAAAGAGAAGTTTTCTCGTTTCGATTTGGCTTCACTTATTGATAGTTTTGTCAGTTATACAAACTTTCTTGCGGAAAATTTAATTTTTACCTTCAAATAACACGCTTTTCCAACACCTTCCTGCCTTCCTTTTCATCTCTAAGGGTCCCTAGACCTTTGTGCCTCTTAAGCTGCTTATTCCACCTGTTACTCTTCCTTTTCCCCGAGGGGCCACGGCAATCGAATCGGACTCGCAAGGATTTCATCGCTAATTGCGTTTCGTTGTTCATAGAATCGCACTTCGTGTAATGGAAAAATGGGGAAAAAGGTCACGGCGTGCTATATTATTTTATATGACTCTATAAATTTGAGAAATGCCTGACCGTTGGCCTTCTTCTGATCCTATTAATTTTACTTGTTCCGTTTTTGTTATTCAGTGAACGTGCTTGGACGTGGGGGTCAATGTCGCGATAAATGGAACAATTCGTGCGATTATTATGGACGTTAGGTAACGGCGATAAGAGGGAAATTTTCGACATGCGACTGGTGGTGAAATAGGAATCGTGATATGAATAAATATCAGAGTGCTAATCGGTCTTAAAAGTACCAAAAAGGGTGGTTCACTATTTTTTCTAGCGTGCTTTGTAAAGTTAATAGTAATATATTCCATGTTTACAATGCAAGCAATTGTACTTTAAAGTGAAATGTAGACACTTGGTCAATAGTTACTATTAATTGAGGCAAAACAAATCAGCGAATTGACCAGATGACTACATTACGCTATAGGGTCCGTTCTACTTGTCGATTTGTATGGGAACAGTTCTTGATTGTTCATCTTCTTAGAAAATCTTGGATCTCTGTACAAATATACATTGTGTAAATTTCTTGAAGGTAGAATACTTAGAAGGTAGAATAGAATGCTAACTGTTATAGGTTTGTTCCAGTAAATATGTACTGAATTTAATTTTCTAATGCAATATCGCGTTTTCTGTCACTGACTTATTGGTATATATGGCATTTAATTTTTCAATGAAATTTACAAAATTGTTATAAGGGGTAATCGATTTTCAAAAGTTAAATTATCGGTATTTATATAAATTATCGGTAATATGAACGACTCTAGTACCAGTTCATCTAAATTCGACTCAGAAACTCATATGTTCTTGTTTCTCTTTACGCCTCCTCTTTCTTACTAGTTGTCTCTTCCTCATCAATTTTGACAGGCTGCTTAAACAGAGAGGAAATACATTCGAGAAACCGTCTGCAGTTCTAAGGGCTGGGTATTCTATCTTGCCCTACTAGTTAAAACGGGCAAGGGATATTTTCGTCTTTGTTCGATAATTTATTGACAACTTTGCATTCAGAAATCTACTCGATTATAAAACAGGTGCAGTCCTGTATTCCCAATTCGGGTACTCCCAAGTCGGAACTTTTGAATTTTTACTTTATTCCTCCAGCCTAAACCTACAGGTAATAAATATAGGTTTATTAAGTTATTTTTTTTTAATTAATAACAATTAAAAAAAACAATGCTTCAAAATAAAATAATGTCAAATTACACTTTAAGTCATTGTATAGGGAGGTCTGAACTTCAATTCAGGCACTTGGCAACTTCAAAAATAACAATTTTTAATTGAGTTTTCGAGCTTTGAAGAATGGTTATTTTTGAGATTTTTCAGACTTTTATGCTCGGTTTCTGAAAGCGTATATATGGGACCGACCAATTTTTGTTCCGTAACAAAACTGCTCCAATAACGCCTCGAAAATCATTTCTGAAACGTTCAATAGGGACTATCGGATCAATAAGTGTTAGCGCAAGTTATCGGACCTCTAGCGGCCGTTAAATTATATGGCGCAGGCGTACTTCTTCGCGGGTAGGTGACAACTGTAGCATGTCACACGTGAAAAATAACCTAAATCTTCGTTCCTGGTTGTCTCGTGTTGTATCAACCTTTTAGATTTACTTACCAAACCAACAGTTATTGAACCCATAACGAAAGGCACCTGAAACCGACCATAAATCACTTATAATTCGAAAACTATCAACTTGAGAGAAAAGTTGCTAAGAACCTTTTTTGTTCAGAATGGTCTAATGAACCTAAAAATCTTACCAGGGACGAAAAAGTGAACTGTTCATAATTTGTGAAAAAGACTGTTGAAACCGCATTTTGCACCAGGTTGTAGCCTTTTTGATTTATGTTAAACGGCATGAAATGAATATGATTCTACAAAAAAATCCAATCGAAAAACTCCTCACAAGGCTTGTCACCTCGGCTAAAAACATTAGCTGCGAGACAAAATATTTCCTCCAAGTTTGAGGACGCGATTTACATTTTTGTTACAATTTCCTTTTTTATTTATTCGATGACTAATTTTATTTATCCTATTTTTATCCCCGCGACATTAACCTCAGCTTAAATCTCAAACACTCCTCATTCTGGTTTTCATAACCTCCGTACAAAAATAAAAATATTATCACTTTGAGTAAATATTGCTTTTCCGTTTAAAATTGTAAAAATAGCGCCGTAAACGCCTTAAAGTATTAACACCTCCTACCAAAATCAACACAACGATTCGCGGTTATTAAACGTAAAAATAGGTTATTTCGCTCGGTTTTGACCCGAATAATCCAAGCAAGTAATCACGACGTGAATTCTAATTAGAAACTTATGTAAGGGTAACAAGGGGATGGGCAGTTAAACGCACTGAGGGGCGGGGTTTGTAAAGCCGTAATAGTTTCGTATGATAGGTGGATTAAAAATGTACACCGTCACTTCACTGTCAATCCCATAAATATCTCGGTATTGGCACCAATATGACAGAATAGGTCTCATGGATATCTGATATTGAAATCTTGACATCAATGAGAAGTGATGCAGGGGTAGATCGATAAACACAACACGTTAAAATGTAAAAAAGATTGTACATTATCGATTCTCGAGGGAGTTCCATGGCAAAGTAGGTGGAATTAGTAACATTTAAAAACACCCTACTTCGAATTCAATTTCCACAGCTTTAATCCAGTCGTTTTCGGGAGACGTTGTATGTAAATATGTAATATATAGTGCAAATATTTTAAGTGTAGCAGAATTGCAGTTTGTTTTAGCTTAGTTTGTAATTTATTTGGTATTGTGTAAATAGAAAAGTGTCAATATTAGAGTTTTTCATTTATATTAAACAGAACATTTTTCTATTTTTAAAAAATTAATTAAACACACCCCGTTTATCAGGATTTATTCGTAAAAAATTCAATTCAAAACTTTTAATCCGCCACTGTAACTACCACGAGTAAACATTTATTGTTTTTCTTGGGTCCCACCTCCTGTTTCTTAAAAATTGCCTTTTTCTCATACATTCTACAGGCTGCTTAAACAGAGAGGAAACAATTTCGAGAAACCGTATGCAACAGAGCATCTTATCTCTACTGATTAAAACGGGCGCATAGATATTTTCGTCCTTGTTCGATAATTTATTGGCGACTTCTCCTTCTAAAGACGACTAGATTTAGTAAATTTGCCGTCTGCCATTCCCCTCCTTTTTTGTTAGGGGGATAATGATGTATCCAAAAATGACTAATCGTCCTTCATAGTACACTATGTATGAAATATAACCATAAAGACTTATTTTAACTGACGCATAAATTAATACGAAGTTTATAATAAAATGTGATACCTTATACCCATAGAAGCCAACATCATACCATTTACTTTTAATTCTAAAACATGAAACGTGAATAAATTAGAGTAATTAAACCACTGTTGGATACATATTGGCTTTAGTATATTCGGCATAATTTATATCTGTAGCAAATATCTATAGCGTACGTTTATTTGATGAGCCAACGATATCGATCGCTATATGGGTTTGTTTCAGTGGTAATGAGTAATTAGTAATCGAATAACATATCTAATTAAATGTTTACCCGTTAGAGAACTTTGAAGCTGTGAACGTGCCGGTAAAAGACTAATTTTAAATGTATTTACGTAACACTGATTTATGAAAACAAGGTTGATTGTTAGAGTTTTAATTCAAATAAAATTGAGAAAGTTCCTCTCGTAAATTCTATTTTGTATAGACGTAGCCGCAGGGATGAAAAAGATATTGAAGGATATGATACTTGATGTAGACGAAGCGACACTGATAATAAACAAGAGAGGTATTTGGTGACACGGCGGATGGGACGTAGAAAACTCATTTCCAAGTTTCAAGCTATTTCTATTCATACTTCCATATACAACAAATAATGAAAATTTGAAATATGTTGTTTTGGTGGCGAGTTTAGTTTGGACAAAATTAACATTCCACTAGCGTTACAAAAGTATGTTAATTCTATATGTCCACTCATAAATGGCGGATAACTTTTAGCTTAACGTAAATATGGAATCAATTAACAAGTAAAGATTAAACGTGACTGTTATTTAATCGTGTTGAAAATTTATTCTTTCGCACAAAATGTTTTGTTCAGTGAAAATATTTAGTATATTAGTTTGAAGCTAATCACTAAAAACAGTTCAGGCACTAAAAATGATTAAAATAGGTAGGCATTTAGGCAACAAAAGATCGTAGAATTGACACTAAAAATAAGGTTTAAAAAATACATATAAAAGTAGGCTTATTTATAAAAAATTTTACGTATAAAACGAAATCTGGTATTTACAATTAAATACATTATCAAGTCATCAAAATAAACTACGAAGTACAGTTCAATCAAACATATTGTTTTGTTTTTAAGTTGTCAAGTGTAAAATTGTATTTCCTGCTCGAAAATGTGTCTTTCAATCTAGAAAAGATCTTTCTACAGTAACAGACCATAGAGGAAATCTATATTTAGAAAGATGTGATGTACAAGGATGATGTTTGTTTTTTATGTACTTAAAATACAGTTTTTACTCGTGGAACAAATATTTACACGTTGTATATTTAACATTTATGTACAGATGGTACAATTTATTGTTGTACTAAATATTTCAGTTATGGTTGTAAAAATGATAATTATGTTCATATGATGACTAGGCAAAATATAGAATAAGTATCTGCATTAATTCAATTTAATCAAATTAGTAATTCTGAAAACAAACTTCAATCCCGCTTGATTGAAACTTATGAAAAAATAAAATTACTGGAAAAATAAATGTGAAATAGAATTTAAAATAGCGATAACAAACAATTAATATTTTTATTAAATTAAATATGCTTTTGTGATTGATTTGATGTTGTACAAATTACGAAGTCTGCATTTAGATCGATACGTTGACTGCTAGAGTCATTCTTATATTGAGAACTCTATCTTTCGCCTTGTGTAATAGGCCAGTTTATAGAGCAAAAAAAACCCTGTTTTGGTAGTCAAAATTTAACAGCAGGGGAACCAAAAAAAACTTTAAAATGGATCAAAACTGATAAAAACCCAAAATCTAGACAAATCTGAGCTTTTGCGTTTTTTTTTTAACAATAAAAACTCAAAAAATAGGCCGATTTTCCGTTTTTCATCATATTGTGAAAATTATTTACGGAAATGCAATACGTTGTACAGACGATTTGTAGGGAATTAAAAGACCTTCAACATGAGCGTTTTTAAAGGGCTAATCGGAGGATTGTTCCAGAGGAAACCTGGAAAACCCATTAAAATGGACTATTTTTTAAAAATTCACAGCTTTTTTCTCATTTTCACATTTTTCGCACTTTTTCCAAATGTATGTGAAGATCGAAGATAGCCAAGTTGTTGGTTTTGATCAAATTTCTTTTTTTTTTTTTAAAAACCGTTATGAAAAATTAAAATCTCAGTTAATGGGCCGAATTTCACAAGATTTCGGTGTATATTGTTAATAACGTAATTGTGCAGAAACTATTCATCACTCATCGTTTTACCTGCACATCATTCATGGTCCGACGCTAAGCAAAAGAATTTTTGGGGTAAAACTGAAAATTTTCCTCACATATTGCATAAGAATATCAAGATCAGATGATCGTTAAACAGTTTACGAGCAAAACTGCACTTGCAATCATGCGACGCTCAAGCACTGACCATGCGCTTCACGTTTCACCCTTGTTTATTCACAATTTAAGCAATAACATTAAGCAGAGATATTGAATCATATAAATATTATTCCCTTTAATGAATTTTATTTGTTAATTATATCACAGGCACATAACAGGAAAAATGTGTAATCAGAGTTTCAAACCTGGGTATACTCAAGTATTTTAAACTTCCGAGTTCGAATCTGAAGTTAGAACTGGTTTTCTACCTTTTGATTTCGATCAAGCCTTAAAAACGATTCAGAATTGTATATCAATTCCGGAAATGTTACGAGTGATGCACCTAACCTTAAAAAATTAATCCAAATGTTCTGAAGTACTTGGTTTACGAATTTGGTGTTAGAGTTAAAATCTTAAGAGTGGATTTAATATAGTGAGCCAAAAAATGTATAAACTCGATGTTTTCAGCTCAAATTATATACATAGGAGTTTCTGGGGTCGAATGAGTATTTGGTCACAGATTTTTGTAATTCAAGATGACTGAACCGGTATAACTTAAAATTTCACTCAAATTTCAATGAAATGGAAATTCACCTACTAACCCCAAATCGAAAATAACAATTCCTATCAATCAGCCGACAATACCAAAATTGTTCATTTTCTGTAATTTCAACTAGACACTTTGAGGGATTATCTTGTACAAATGAAACTTTCTATCAGCAAAACATTAAATACATGTGGTCTATTTTCCTATTTGCTTATAACAACCGAGAAAACAGTTGTTTTCTAAGTTTATTTAGAACAGCATATAAACAACTGAACCAATTTTAAGATATTTAGTAGCAATTTTTAAAACTGATAACATTCGTATAGATCATTTTGCTATAAAATCAATAGGCCGAAAAAATACTTTCCCTTTTTAATTGTTGAATAACATTTTTCCTACGAAAATTTTCATAATGCATTTCATTAATTCTAGATTAAGCCATTTAATTAAGCCAGATGCAGGGCCTCTATTCTGTAAGTCATGGGAACGCTCCCAAAGAGAGTAGTAGTTTATACTGCAAATGGCGCATACCGTCGTTCTCCAAGAGTGAAGAGACCGAGACTAGCGTTACTACCAACAGAAGATCAAGGAGAAAGAGGATAAAAAGAAGGACGGGGCTGGACATGAAGATGAAGAACAACAACAAAAAGGAAGAATGATAACAAGAAGAGGGAAAACAAGATGAAGCAAGGACCAGAGGGAAGACTAGAAGAATAGAAATACAAGGGGGAAAAGGAGCAAGGGGCCAATGGCCCAACTCTATAGAGTATGCTAGGGCAAACAACCGTCGTTCTTATTCGTCTTCCAAACGAAACTGAGTAGCGGTAGAAAGTGTTCGATGGATGGATCTATTGAACCGAGATATTTTATACGCTGCGCACAGCTAATTAGTAAAATTTTAAAGTTGAGCACAGGGCGAAGAAGGTAAGAAGGTAGTAATTACTTATGAATATATTCAATAATGGGTAACGTGTACGGTATATGTTTGTTCGGAAATGTTTAGGCACTTTTCGATTACCTGGAAACTTAACAATTTGTACATTGATAGCTTAGAATCGAGTAGACCCAAAAAATCCAAAAACCCCGAATTTCTCCTTCCGAAGGAGTGGAAAACGGGTGAATTTTTTGTCGGTTTTATTTTAAGGTATTTTTCAGGTGGTTAGAAACTTTCAACTCAGCAATGTTATATATTGAACCTCGAGGTGTTCCAAAAGAAATCAAAAAACACTGATTCTGCTTCCTATGGGGGTCAAAAATAGGGATAAAATTTATTGAACATCGCCCGAATAGGTAGAAGTTTTACACTGGACAGGCTTAATATGTTGGACCCCGCATAATTCTATTAAATAGAATAGATGAATTTCCCTTCCTGACGGTATGAAAAATCCGGGTAAAATTTATTTCACAGTGCCCGAATTACTAGAAACTTTTAACGAGGCTTCCTCATACCTTGGGCTGCAGAATGGTTTCGAAAAAGAGTAAAACTTCGAATTTTCCACTAACAGGATGTGAGAAATAGGAGCGAAACTTATTTTACAGTACCTGAATAACTGGAAACTTAACATTTGGCACGCTTATAGCCTAGGCCACGAAATAACATAGCGATGAATTTTTCTTTCAGAGAGATTCTAGAGAATGAACAATAGGGGTGAAATATACCTTACGGTACCTTAATAGCTTTAAGTTAATGTTTAATTATATTAAATTATAATTTTTCTAGCCGTGTAGAGAAGCGATTTGACATCGCTTCGAAATGCTGTATAACCGTGTTATTATGTAACCTGATTGAAATAAATAAATGATAAAAATCCATCAGCGTGTTTTTGAAAAAATATAAATGGTTTCAAGGGTGATAATAGTCATAAAAACCGGAAAGTGGTATTTTTAAATGGTGAGTTAAAAGAAAAAGTGGTAATAAGATGAAATTTATACATCTTGCCCCTTAATTAATTGGCCACATCGCGTAATTCATAACACCATCAAAATGCACAGGGGGTTAGGGCATCTTTTGTATTTTTTAAATTTAATTTGGTAAAAAAAAGTTCAGTCAAAAAGTCAATTGCCATGCCACACTTTTCGGAAAGTTATTAAATTTAGTAGAAGATAGATACATGAATCAATTTCTTAGTTATAATCCACATTTCTAGTAAATTGTCAAAAATATTAGTTTCTTAAACAAATATCACGTGATAATTGGACAATTTCTTCAGTCCATGTGAATTTTAGTAAAAGATCTGATGTTGAACAACTCCTGATATCTGGATCGCTGAGATTCGTATGTCGGATATTATAAGATCAAAATTTTCCAGAAACTTAGAGATGATGATCCAGATAAACGAATCGAATTTTGTGAATTAATGAGTGCCCAAATTATTGCCGAGTCCCGACTCTTAAAAAACATTTGCTTCACTGATGAATTCACCATTTATCTTAATGGGTGTGTAAATAGTCACTTTTATTTTGGTTTTTGGGTTGGGAGATTCCATAATTGATCCATTATTTATAGATTGAAATTTGAATGGTCAAATGTATGCTGAAATGTTAGATACAACAAGAGAACCATTAATAATTTAAGAATTAGAAAATCAAAAGGACAGGTGGAAATCAATCTTAACAGAAGATTTACTCCATTTTTAACAAGATGGAGCACCTCCCATTTTATTTTTTAATCAAATACGATTAAAAACAATTCATGCAAACAAAAAATCAATACCTAAGTAAACTTCGAAATCTTCCAAATTATCACTTTATTTTTATATCTAAGGAATACTTTTGTTCATTTTCTCAAAAATGACTAAACTAAATTTAAAAAACAAAAAAAAACTGTCGAACTCAGAATTTGATAAACTTTAAAATGAGTTATCACTTGACCCCTCTTCCCTATCTAAATTTTAGGAGTGCAACTCACCTTGGCTAAAGGGTTGAAGCGACACCGTTCAAAATATGAGCAAAATGGTTCCCCCTCGAACCAAAAATCGACGTATCTCGCCAATTTGTATAATTGTTGTTAGTTCTAAATTTAAACCCGATTGAAAGTTTTTAAACTGTCTCCCGATAAACTAGACGATTAGTATAAACTAAATTCAAAGGGATAACATTTTTTAATTGACGTTTTAAAAGTATAATTAGATAGAAAAAGATATATTTAACTGTGAGAAAGATTTGTCAGAGCTAGGGTTTTGGCAAATTGATTTTTGAAAACCTACACGGGAAACTTGAACAAAAGGGCGGCACAAAAATATTTCTCCCCTCGTATACAAATTTTATGCAAAGTTGCTGGTGGTAGTGAAAAATGTATCCATAACAAAATCAATTTCGAGATGGTTTCCTCATAGATAGATAGTAATCAGTAGAGTAAAACAATTATTTTGAAAAAAAAATCAATTGATTTTTCAGAGAAGAGAAGGGTGATCATATGGTCAAAATATTATACTTTTGATCATGTGGTTTAATAAAATTATATCGTCCTTCTATATGAGTGATGCATCGGGTGATTGATTGATCGAGTCGTTTTATCTTCACTGAAACACTTGGATGTTCTAATCAATCGTTTCCACTTATGGTACATAATTCCCACATAATCGAGCCTTAACCTAAACGAATCATTCAGGAAATTAAAATAACTAACTTAATTAAATTCTTGAGCTAGTATAAAGATATTAGGAATAGAGAAGTATTTAAATTTACCAAAGAAGAAAATTTATTGTAAGTAATCAAACAGCGTATCTGTTTAAAGGTAAACTGTATTTCTAAAAAGATATTGTAATTTCTAGAATATATAATTAAATAATAATACAATAAAGATCGTAACACCAGTGAACAAAGTGTGAATGTTTTTACTGGTTAGTGATAGTACGTAATGTTATGTGTACAATTAAAAAATGTTTATGGAAATATAGTATGACAAACCTTTCTTTACTAAATTTAAATATTCAGTACTTATCTCCAAAACAACAATCTTCAGTAGGAGTAAGTATATACTTAAGTAGTATATACTTAAGTATATACTTAGTATACTTAAGTATATACTTAAGTAGGAGTAAGTATACTACTATATATTATGCTTTTTGCTATATATTATGTATATATTATGAATGAACATCCTATTATAAATGGAAGAATGTGCTTCGTCGATTTAATATAAATATGATATAATAATATTTATTAACGTTTTTCAGAACCAAAATGTAACGTTTTATTAATTGTCGAATGTGTTTGAATAAGAATTTTCTTAATCACTTAAGTTCGATACATAAAAATTTACCTCCTTTTACGAAATTGTTACGAAAATAGACCTTCTTACCAACAAATATTAACCATTATGGTAACACAAACACCTCGAAGCACATCCTAACGTCCCGAAACCCGTGCATAATCCTTAATACACAACACGAAACGCGCTAATTCCTTGGTAAAACACGAACAACCTCGCGAGAGCGATCGCACTTTTACGTGCCGCCGCATTTTACCGACTTTTCACTTATCTCGCGCCATTTTCGCCGATGACTAGAAATTATGTCGCAAATTGATAAACGAAAAACACCACGTGGTAGTTGCCGCTCTTCGGAGGCGAAAAACAGTCGCGACGCGTTACCGCCTCGACGTCGGACTGTTTGCAGAAAATTCGCGGCGAACGACGCCCGCCAAAGATAGAGAGAGAGAGAGAGAAAAAGAGGGAGAGAGAAGGAAACCGGGACTTCACAGAAAACGCCGCAAAAGTGTAATCTGGGGATTATTGCATGAAAATTAGTGACAATGTAGGAACGTATATACCAGAAATTTTCATAATAAAACCTATTATAAAAATATAATTTAAAATATTATCAAAACATTTTATATAATATATTGCCTCTCATTTTCTTATTGAAAGTTACCCATGAGAATGAGCATTTTTTACCAAAATTGTATCGACAGTATTAGTCTAAAATTAAATGTAATTTTGCCGCATTTGCCCATTCTCAAGGCGAGTGTGTTTAATGCCCATGAGGTATTTTAATGAGTAAAGGGCGAAAAAATACACTTGAAATCTTGAACAAACGCGCAATAAAATGCAACAAAAATTGTAAAAATATGCACAAAATTGATACCAAATAGGTCGAATTTCCAAAATCTGGAAAAATATAGAAAAATAAAAACACCCCAAATAGGGTTGTTCAACCATTGCTACAAGTTTTAACCTCCATTTTCGTAATCAGCGCCCCAAAAAACATATAAGATATTTGCAAAACAACAAGTACAGTCGAAAAACACCCCTATTTAGGGGCGTTTTTTGCAATTTTAGGGGTGTTCCAAGAATTACAGGTAGCTTTAACCCTCATTTTCGTAATCAGCGCCCCAAAATACGTAGGGGACAAATGGTCTCGTCAAGTCCGGCGTTTCCCGACATTTTACCGCTGTTTTAAATGTACTATAACCGCAATTTAAAACCAAATAATGATTCATCATGACCTTAAAGTTACTAAATTGCAAAAAATATGTGTCGACATAAATTCGTTACTTCATTTTAGTGACGGTAATGACCTTAATGAGCCCACCTTTGAACAGGTTTCACCAAATCTTCACACTTTTGAGGACAACAACGGCAATGGCGGTGGTGAAAAAGTAGACAAACCGACAAACTAAAATGATTTCGAAGAAGCTAAAGATATGATGGAGATACTTGTGGGATATTTTGAACTATAGGTACGGGTTCTTCAAAGCAAAAAGATTTATTTTTTAGGATCGATGATGGATTGGGACAATAATATTTTTAAATACTGTTTGTAAGATGTCTGACGTGTTCCTAATTTTTTATTTTTTTGTTTAATTAAGTGATCGGAAGCGCCTGCGTAGATAAAAAAACATTTTATGTTTGGTCAAGATATTGCAAAATATAGTGGAAGAGAATTAACGACCCTTAATGAAGATACACATCGAATAAACGAAGACATGGAATGTTTTGGTTGATTGTAAAACATAGTGTGATTAATTTTTGAGCGAATGTCTCCGAAATCACCTCAGAAATAAGAATTTTGATATATGTAACCTGAAAAAGTCGTGCTGAACAAATGAAAAATCAAAATATAAAAAATTAGGAAACAACCGGGTTTTTTGCCTTTCTTTGCATATAACTTTTTAAGTATTCATTCTAGAAGGAAAGTTTTTATGGCTGAAAACATTCGTAATTAAATTATGTAAAGGATGGCACTTTTTAATAGTTTTAAAAATCCAATAGTTTCGTTAAAATATAACAAAAACCTAAAAAAAAAGATGAAAACTGGATTAAAAAATATATTTATTTTAAATTACAGGTATTTTTCTTTAAATTACAGGTATTACTCTTTGGAACTTCATATTCGACTAAGACAAAATTAACAATATAAACAAACAACACAACAAATTTCGGTAAAATCGATTGGGTACTTTTCCCATCATAATTTTGCAATCCAACCCATTATTAAGTAAACCATTTTTTTTTTTTTGGTAACAATGTGGGGGTTAAGAAATTGGTCAAATTTTTCGCTGATTTTTCTATGTATGAAAGAGCATTCTAGCTTTAGAATATCACCGAAATTTATTAAATCAGTCCATTTTTAGCTTATGAACGGACTGAATAATTTTGCCATTTTTTTGTAAAACTTGATTCAACAAAAGCACTCAAAATAACGCTTCTTTTACAAAAATACATCGAAGTTCGTTCATTTTAGTTGTTAAATTAAAGTTGACCTTTCATTGCAACAGTTGCATGTATTTTAAAATGCTCTTTTTAATGTCCAACTTTTTTTTTTTTTTCAAGTACTATCTTGTGGTAAAATTTAAATTTATTTAATTTTCAGTGACACGGGCAACATAGGCTTGCCTTGATAGCATTACTAGGTATAGGATTTAAAAGGTTCACAATGCATTTTGTCGGTTTGTGTTTGATTTGGGTAAATTTGAACGTATCAGCCATAAAATAATAGAACCCAAATGGCTTAAAATAGAAAGTTTGTACAAATACCATTTAGCGGTTCCTGTCTACAGTATTGTAAAAATGGCTTAACCACCATATTTGCGAAATAAATTAATTTTTAGAAAAGATGTGGTTGATCTAAATGTTGTTCTTATCTATAATACCTTTTCTGGTGAATTCAAATCACTCTTCTACCTCTTTTTTGTAGCTATGTTTGGTTTTTTGCTGACCAAAAGGACGTGTACTAACCTAATCGCTACTGTTGTCATAAATGTTGTTATTATTTTAGTGAATATGTAATGGGGTTAAGTAGAGTAGCGTTAGCTAGATTTATGAAGCCCCAATTATGAAGGTTATGTATATATCATAACTCAATAAATGCATTACTATTATTAATATTATAACGAAAGAATGTTTTCCGAACGCGTGAAAAGTGATAAGAAGTGCATGGTGTAGAATTCTTGTTTACTGTATCTTACAAATAATTTGCAAGGCTGTACCTTTAAAATAATCATTGTGTTCCCTTTTAAACCTGAGGACTATATCGTTTATACCATATCTTCATAACTTGGGACCCAAGTTTTCTGCTTTCCTCGGTCTTTAAAATATTTCGATACGCAATTCCGTTGTTTGTCGACTGTTTTTGTCGACTAAATTTTTTGCTCATCTTTTTTTGTTTCGCCTGCCTCGACGGGACGAGAGGTTTTGTACTTGCGACAGTTGCTAAGAGTACTTTCAGTGCGTTAATTAGATGGTGAGCACTGCTTTAAATTTTGACCATTCTGGGGTGTTTTACTGCTCGATTTTTCGAATTTCCGTGTATTTGTAACGAAAGTAACGTGCCTTAGGTTTTCATGTTTATTCATCTGCTGATTTTGGAAGGAAGAGGCTTCTCAAGTAAGGATTTTGGTAGTTGTAGTAGAAGCATATTTTTATATTTTTTATATTTTATGTGTCTAAGGTTTTTATACATTGTATCTCTTATGGTCGATCTTTATTAAGTTTCCCTGCTCTTATTATAATAAATTTCTTTTTATGTACGCGTTTTATAAGGATTTCGGATTACTGACTGATCAATTCCTGAGTTAAGTACGAAAATATACAAAACTTCACTATGTGTGTTGCCTCCACGAAACTAATTTTTCGAATTATTTTCTCTTATTAGTCTCGCACAACTTTCAACTTAACTTAATGAGTTATGACGACGGTCGAAAATGTAATTTAACCCAGGTCGTGCATCAAATTGAAGCCATCGGTGGATGTCTAATTATATTTATATACTAAGTTAACTCTATAGTAGACAAGTGTGAAACGTTAAATGTGAAATAGTATCAACATGGATATTGCGTCGCAACGTTATGAGTGTTGAAGTAGAAAATGTGATGTTTTTCTCTCTCATATTTCAGAAACTGTAGAGCTAAAAATTAAAAAAAACGAACAGTGTTGATCAGAAATTACAAAGATCTCGGTTTTTGAAAACTGCTCTGTTTTGGGCGACAAGAAAGAATTCAGTTACTTTTTAGGGTTAGTACCTACTTTAAAAATAATTTTGAAACTACAATTATATTTCCTGCGATTGTCATGGTTCTACGCTGCTAATGTTTCTACTATACAAATCTTTAGAATGGGTCAATAAACGATATTCTGATGCTTCTATTTAATGATTCAAAAATAATTTGAAAATCCTTTTAATCCCTCTATCGTGTTATGATGTAATATGGTTAATATTCTATTTTTTTTTAAGTACACCAGTTAGCAGCAATGACGGACATCTTGACCGAGGATAGCAGTAGCAACATATCTTTAGGTAAGTGTTGTTCAATTATTTTTGAGACTTATCTTATTTTCATAATTATAGGGCGGAAAAATACACATTTGATCTTGATAAAAATGCGCATTATAATGCAAGGAATATTGAAAAAAAATGCAGATTTTCAAACAAAAATACAAAAAATCTTATTAAAAATTTCAAATTTCATATATAGATATGTACTTACCTTCGTACAGTTTTCGTGAATAGGGTGAAGAAAATCTTCAGGGTACGTAGGTACATTTAAAAAGAAAACAAATTTTATACATCGACATACTTTAATTAATATAAAGATTCAAAATCAGTCTCATTCGGCCTTTGAACACTTTTTGGTAAAAAAAGAATTTACAATTAGGCGTTTTTCAAAATTATCGATAAGAAACTTTTCAATCGATCAATGAACATATGCCAAAAAATTGAAAATGTGCGCTCCATGTATGCGGAAGTAACAGGAACGTATTTTAACTTAGATAAAATATTTAGTTTGATGTCAATTTTACCCCATGTAATTCGCCCAGAATCGTATGTACATTCTTCAGAATATCAAAGCCATTACCATTACTTTTTACATTATTAAATTTGACTTAAACTGTAATTCTAATTTTTTCCATAACTAAATTTCAATTGGATTGAAATGAATTTAATAATTGAACTGACTAAATCAAAGGCGCAGAAGTATTTTCTAATTATGTTATAGTTTTTGAAACAAACGAGTAATCTACTCTAATAAATAATAACTACTGTGGAAGTTCGACATTCTTAAAAATGTCTCGGGATTGTAAAGCTGCCACGGAAGATGAATCTGTAAGATCGCCAATTATTTTTTTAATGAAGGTAAAAATGGAATACCAGGAAGTTTTTCTTTGTAATACTGAACTCGAGGTGGAATCTTTATAAACACTTTTTTTCAAAGTGTTAATCAAATCATTAACTTCAGGAAACTGACATCTAATACATTCTGCGATTCTGTCAGTGGCATGGGCATCTTACATGAACATCTTTCATAAACATCTTACATGAAGAAGATTACAGTAAAACAATTTTAAATTTTGACCAGCCTTAACCACATATGGTGCAGTATCAGATAAAAATAAAACAAATTTCTCTTAGAGGAACTACGTCTGGTAGGAAAAAAATTATTAAGACTACCCTGAACAAATCTAGTAATAGTTAAATTATTTGTTTTCTCTAATTGTTTGGAGGATATCAGATGCGCTGGATTTGATTGTCCTTCAAGTAACACGCCAATTAATAAATGTGCTATATATCTATCACAACAATCTGATATACAATGATATAGAAAACAATGATATAAAAATAGTTATTCGCGATGATAGCTTTTTTAGTGACACTTGCATCTTGATAGAAAGAGTTAACGTTTGACTCTTAAAGTTGACTCATGGGGAATATTAAATTTACAATATTTTTTAAGAAATGATTGTAATTGTGTTTACCCAACTTTTCAAAGGTACATTGTCTGCAATCATGGTTTTACAGAGGTCTTCATCGAATTGTTTCTGCGGGTTAGTTCGCTCTTTCCCCTCTAAACAAGATGACGAAGTTTGCTGCTTGGCTCCTTTCTCCAATTTTTTCATGGTTTTCACGTGTTGATCGATTATGAATTTTCGATCAGTATAAATCTGAAATAGAATAAAATGGAAGATTATTTCATTTTATTAAAAATAACCAATGAATGAATGAGCAGTGTTAAAATTAGGCTAGTCAAACAGAAATTGAACGAAAATTAAATTCTTACTATATTTTTTCTGCGTCAATTCTTATATAAATAAGTTTGCAATTAAATACGTATAATTAAAGCGGTACTTACTATTTTTCAACATATAACTAAACCAAAGTTTCACCGTCAGACTTCAAATCCGCATAAGGTTTTATCCACATCATATATTAAATTTCATTTTCGACATTTTTGAATGAGGTTTGCACAACTCGTTGGTTCAGTCAACAATAATACCAAAAAGATGGCGAGCCATAAATATATATGTAATATAAGAATTCAAAATTATTCTTCCAAGAATAATATACTTATTCCAACATCAACAAGGTACCCAAGCCCTATAGTATAGGGCTATACCTGACTAACTGTTAAGCTACAGGATATCCTCGTTAAGAAGTAAATTCGGACCGGTCGGTGGGTATACCATTATTTAATAGTTTAAATTAAAGATTTTCAAATGTTTAAATATCTTATCTTAGATTTTTGGAAAAAAGATCTAAAGAAATGCAAAAAATGCATAAGTTACGAAAAAAATCTAGAAAAAATTCAAAAAATTCATAAAATGCAATTTGCATTTTTATCTTTATATTTCTTCAAATATGGCACGTCTATGGATCGGTATCGTGGTCTTTGTGTGTCGGTATGTTGTCTATTAAATTTTATTGCTTTTTTTTCCAACTGGACCAATGCAGACTGAAAGGACCTTACATAATATGTACTACAGTACATATCCACAAATTCCAAAATACCAAAAAATGCCTTAAAAACCTTTCTAATAAACAATAATATGAATAGCGGACTGAATGTAAAATTTTTGATCTAAGAAATTTCCTTACATACAAATCACATTTTTTTTTGTATTAGGAGAAGGTTAGGAGAAATTGTAATAGAATGAACAGAGAAAAAAAATCAAAACATTTTGGCGAGTTTAAACTTTTTACCGAGTTTATTTAACTTGATTCTTAATCCATTCGTCATATTAAGACAACATCAAAAACAGCGAAATCGTGGAAATCTTATTTTGAATCCTCTTTTCATCGTCGAAAGCTTATTGTCTGGAGAATAAAATTCAATAATCTGAATACTAATCCAGATCGGGGAAAACTCCTCGAGGCTAGGGAATTTATAATAAAGTTGAAAGGGGGAACATTGTTTGAAAGATCACTTTTATTAAAATATGATTCAAGCATAGAAAATACAGCTTCCTTCCTCCTATTATTTTAGTACCCTTCTTCCTTTCCGCCGGATGTGTCTCCCAATTTCCATTCCAGTTTTGTCGGAAAATTCAGTCGGTAACTTCGTTAAAAGTGCTTTAGTAAAATAACTTATCGGTATAAAATATTATTTTTTTATGAAAAAAGCCTCTCGTTATAATCCCTTTAACTCGCCTTTCAAGGTCGTCATTTTCCATCGAACTTCTATGGCTTAGTATGGGAAAGTTTCAAATCGAAGCAAGTTAACGTTTTCGGAAAATTCTGATTTTAAATATTTTTACCTCGGAAAGTACACGTTCTCTTTTTAAAGTCTCTTCACTGCTGGCCGCTGAAAACATTTCTCTTTCGATCGTGACCAATATTTCGAAAATCCTTCCCTTTTTAAAGCCAAAAGCTGATATTTGCGTTTCCAGATGAAAATTGCAGAATGCGATGAGGCGACGCTCATCAGTTGTGTCACTAAATTTGAATTATCTCTTTTGAAATATTGTGTTTTTTAAGAAAAGTAATATTAGATTTTCGAAAATTCTTATCTCGGAAGATATACGTTTCATGAAGAAGTTTTCTTTAACCTTTATACTCAAGACATGCGATTCTATTGTTCAGCATAGAAATTTTTCATTCCTACTACGCCATTCATACCATATTGGTGAAAAAGTGGTGTTTTAGACAAATCTCATATTTTCAAAAAGTCATCTCGAAAAGCGAAGCTCTTTTAGTAAAATTTCTTCACTGATATCATCGAGGACCACTCCTCTCACAAATATCTAATGATGATCCAGTTTTCGGGAAAATCCCAATTGTACGTCCTTCCTTTTCTTCGAGAACGTTGAGATATTAACACAAGGTATGTTAAGGCGACGCTCAGAATTTCTGTAAATTTGAATTCGATGGCATTAAAATTTTTGAAATAGGGAAAGGTTGACGTTTTTCGGAAATTCAATGAATTCAAACATTATTGTCTTAAAAAAATAGACGTCTGTTTTGTAAAATTCTTCACTGCTGGCATCGGGGAACAGTCTTCTTTCGATAACGACCATTATTTTGAAAAGCTAAATTTGAGCGATTCTCTTAGTTAAATTTCCCCTTTTGGACGTAACAAATAAACTTTGAATTTCGAGATGGAAATTGCAGGATGCGTTCAGGCGACGCCTGTAACTTATTCAACTAAACTTGAATTCGTTGACTTTTGTAGTTTTTAAAATACTTCTTTGTATTTTAATATTAGTAACCTTTTTATTTTCACTTCTGGATGTGTCTCCCATTTCCATTCCAATTTATTTGGAAAATTCAGTACATTCCCATGTCACACCTTTTTATATATGAAGCCATGTTAACATTTGAATGCCTTAAAAATATTGGCAAATTAATTTTTTTCTTTATGACGCGAACAGGTAATATTATTTTATCTAATACTTTTTATGAGATTCAATAGAAAGGTCAAAAATACTTAGATTTGACAAACATAATTTTAGCAACGTTATTTTGAATATTATCAAATTTTCTTTTTCTAAAGAGCCCTCAACAACAGAATTTTTCCATTACGCTATCGATGGATTGCCTTGAAGTACAAGTAATCATATTATAGCCCAGGGTACGAAGCGAAAAAAGTATAGGGTTGGTGACTGTGAAGTCTTAGAAGTCTTTTGGATAGAATTATGGTATAAAAGCAACATCCGATGCTCGGACTATAAAAAATATTTTGCATTTTTCATATTTAAACAATTATGTGTGCGAAAATGACAATTTTAATTTTTTTTTTGTTACTAGAATAAGAGTAATAACATAGTCGGTTATTTTTAGATGATACTCTTATAGGGCATCTTGAAACCTTCAAAATGAGCTCTTGTAGAAGTTTCTCCGATAATTTGTTGCTTATAAAAGCGCAAATACCATTAAAAATGTGAAGTATTTCAATATCCAATAACTTTTGCAAAGATAAACATACAAGTCTAATATTGCACAAAGTTCAAGCCCTTATGGCCCTTAACATATGGCTAAAATTTCAAGGTGATCATCCATGCAATAATTTTTGCAAAATTCAATTCATTTTTTCCACCATCTTTTTTTTTGCAATTACATTGCCTATAAACCGTTGATCAAAAAAGATTTAGCAGGTTGGTAATTGAAGAAGAAGATTAGTACTACAAAAATCAAACAAAAAAACATTCGAAATTTTTTTTTCATTTTTTCAAAAAGCGGCTTCAAAAAACCTTAACTTATAAATATAAAAATATCAAAATATATGAATCTTTTATTGGCTGTGGCCATTTTTTTCATTTTAGTTTTATAAATAATGCATTTAAATTATGTTAAAAAAGCACAATAGTAAAAAAATTCAAATTGTTTAAAAAAAAATTCGTTAAACAAATTTGTTAAATATTTTTTAAAAAAAATTGTTTTAAAAAAATTCAAATTATTTAAACAAAATAATGTTTTTAAATAAAATTTTACCAAAGATTATTATGTATAATGTAATTTCAGAAGAATGCACATCGAAAAAAATTAATTTTTCACAAAAAAAATTGTTGGTGTTGAAGTTGTAACTTGTGAAGTCTAAATTTTTTCTTGCTTGACTTAGGGCAACTTTTTTTTCAGTCGGTAAAAACGCCAGCTCCTCGAATAACTAAAATAGATTTTTCTAACTGCTTTTGGTCAAAAGTTATTCTATTTGTTTATAAGTTTAAAAAGAGGGGGTTTTTGAAACCGCTGTTTGAAAAATTAAAAAAAATTCGAATGTTTCTTGGCTGATTTTTGTAGTACAAGTCTTATTCAATTACAAGCCCGCAGAATCTCTTTTTGACCAATGGTTTATAGGCAGTGTTATTGCAAAAAGGGTCGTGGGCTAAATAAATTGAATTTTGCCAAAACTATTGCATCGGTCACCTTGAAATTTTAACATATCAACTACCTTAAGGGCTTAAACTTTGTGCAATATTGGATCCGTATGTCTATTTTTGCAAAACCTGTTGTTATTGAAATATTTCGCATTTTAAAGTTTTTTGCGTTTTTCTAAGCAACAAATCATCAAAGAAACCTCTACAACGGCTAACTCTGAAGGTTTTAAAAAGCATTACAAGAATGTCTGGTAAAAATAACCAAATATTTCTTGACTTTTATTCTACAAGCAACTAAAACTGTTAAAATTGCCGTTTTAGCACACATTGGTTAGATATGAAAAATGCAAAACATTTTTTATAGTACGAACATCGGATATTTTTAATACCATAATTCTATCCAAAAAACTTCTCAGATCTGTGTAAATTTAACAGTCATGAGTGAATACTAACCTCCCCGTGGCTAATTAAAGTAATATTAAACATTTCTCGTCCATGATAGGCGTACAATTTTTTTGTATTCGAATAGTCTTTTATCACATACTTATTTTTGCATAATTTCAATGTCTACTTGAAATATACTCTAATTGTGTTAATTTATACGCCGGTTATAAAGTGTTAAGAAATAAAACAAACGTATGGAGGTTTAAAGCATATAAGGTGCAATTAACCAACAAAAGTAATAGCAATTATCACATTAATTTGGAAAATTTAACCTGACGTAAAATGCATTAATATAATAAAGTAGCATATACCCATAACGTGATAACTTCAACTGTAAAACCACGTTTTATTTACTTGATCAGTGAAGATGCCCGTGGTTATTGCAGTTCTATCATGGATTCATTGTAATGTGGTGTTTCCAGATAGCGCAATATATTATATCAATACCCTTCAAAATAGAAAGGAAAGAAACGACCGGTCTAACCTGGCTGATTATTATAATGAATCGGGAGTCCTCTCCCTGTTTTGAACTAAATTTAGGGGTGTGGGTAGGGGTGTGTGGGTGTGTCACAGGGATTTAGTGGGTATTTTCAATTTAACAGGTTTATCCGCAATTATATAACATCGGTCTCAATGCGTAGGGGTTTGATGAAATTTCCTCAAATTCAATTCATTACCGCTCGACCTATAAACGACATTCAGGCGTTCGCAATAACGGCTCTTGTCGCGAATCGAGTCAAGGCGAATGACAAGTTTAGTTTCATTTTCAGATGGTCTCTCCCGGGCATAACTTAATGCCGATTATGCTGTGGCATAATGAGAGTAAAAGATATCGGCCGCGATTTCGCGTCAAAACCGCGCGAATTTATAATAGTCGTTATAGGCGTACGCACGTTCGAGCTACGTTCCATGACGTAACAATCGCATAAGAGATCTCATCGATTAGAAGTGAAAAATGTTTTCGTTGGAAACGATCATTGAAAGTTCGAATTGCGAACAGAAATATTTCGCAACGTAAAGGTTGAATTTTGATAAATGAAGTACAGTCGAACCTCTATTCAACGAACCTCTATTTAACAAAATTCTCTATTTAGCGAAATTTTGGTTAGAACCGTGAATGTCCGATGTTATTTATTAATAAATTTCTCTCTATTTAGCGAAGACAATCTCTATTTAACAAAGTACAGTTAGGGTTATAAACCCATAGCAGGTACACGGTAGTCTGAATTTCAAGAAGGTTCACTCTTATCCTTTCCTAGATTTTTAATGCGGTCATTACGCGGTATTGCTGCCTGCATTTTTTTCAGACTGTTTGTTTAAATCTTTAAATTAGTGGGAGGTATTTTTTGAAAACGCAGTATTATTTAAATGCGAAGCGCAATCAAAAATTACAGACTTCTTTAAGAATTCTTAAGTTAAGTCCACATCTGATGTTTTCGTGAGGACCTAATACGGCTTTTGTTTCTTTGTACATTATGTATAATAGCCCTGATAATAGCTTATATGTTTAATCATACATAATGCACGTTCATGTAAATACATATTAGTTCATATATTACATGTATAATGTATTATTATATATGTATTACGTTCATTAAACTTCACTTAAAACTACAACTTCAATTATTTAATCATTTTTTATGTCGATTAAACATACATCATTTATATATGTATATACGTATAATACATAATAATTCGGTCCATATATATATATATATATATATATATATATATATATATATATATATATATATATAACCGTAACGTATATATACCGAATTATTCTATATAACGAATTTTCTATATAACGAAGTTTTTTCAGCGGATTTAGGACTTCGTTAAATAGAGGTTCGACTGTATTAGTATGCATCGAAGAACATCGGCTATATGCAGGGCGTTTTTCTATTTGTAATTTTAGCCTTATTTCTATATGTACGCAGTTCATATTTCTATAGAAATAGAGGCTATTGCGGAGGTATGCATGTCCCGACTTTAGAAAAATTTCACGGCAGTTATTCATTTTCGGGTCCCTGGATGCCAAATCCACCCTTCGTTCAAAAGTTTATATGTATATATATATATATATATACATCTAAGTATATCTTTATATATGTAATATAACGAAATTTGTTAGCACGATAGAGGGCGCAATTTTTTACGTATCGCGTTCAAACTTGGGGCAAAAATCGATTGGGTAAATATCTTGGATAAATTCGTTAACGAACCAAATCCGCCGAATAGAAACGAAATGGCGGCCTGGCAAACCTATAAAAAATTTGTATCTTTTTTTTTTAGTTTTCGGAAAGGAAAATGTTACTTAGATTTTTTGTAGGTGTTCAAAAGCTATACAATTTTGTACCCTTTCATTTTTTCCTAAAACGTAAAGGAAAAAAGTTATTTATGGAAAATCGAAAGTGTCCTAGAACGACAGGGAACTTTATTCAACATTTTTCTCTAAAACGTACAACAAAAAAGTTATTTACGGAAAATCAGAAATTTCCTATATATGATTTAACGACATAGTCGAGGAACTCAAAGGGCTAGGTGGCTCCCTCTCCCGTCGGGGCTTACCACATTTATAAACTATCCTCATATGGATATGGAATAATACATGGGAAATAGAAATAAGGCTATCCGATTGTTTCTTTATCGATTTTATTTTCTCAATTATTTCGTCAATTTCTCTAAACGACAGATTTCACAAATCATTTGTTCTTCTGTCGTGATCGTCGTGAGAAATTTGAAATTGATTTTCAATGCTAATAACACTAGTTGCTTGAAAGGGGAATCAATAACAAAATGTATTTAACTATTTATTACCAGCTATGACCTATTTGAATTCCCAATGCCACTTGTCGAGACATTTGATGAAACTCCCAAAATCTGTAAGGTATGAAGTTGCATCTATACAAACTTAAACAGACAATCTTAGACAACTTCCATTGAAGCTGAAGTTTCAGTAAACTTTTTAGAAATTCTTGAAACGATGTTCAAGTTCAGTTGAATTCACTAAAACTTTGAATAGTTGATTGCCTACTTAATCAGGTCTTGAAGTTTCAAATTTTGAATTCTAATGAAGTTCACTCTGAAAATCCATAAGATATATAGTTGCAACTTTACAGAGCTGCACAGTAATTCTTAAGTACAAAGTGGATCGAGTTTCATTAAGTTCGCAGTTTCAGTAAATTTTTTACGAAATTTTGAAACTAAGATATTTAACAATATTTTTGAAATGAAGTAATGGAGTTTACTGAAAACTTTTGGTGTTGATAAGAATAGCCCACTAAATAACATTGTGAAGTTTCAGAAATATTTAAAATTTAATCAACAGTTTTGTGATATTCATTTGAAATTCTGTCGCTTCATTGTTGAACAATTTGACGTAAGTATAAACGTGCTTTAATATTGAAACTGCAATTTTATAAACTTGTTTAGAATGTAATAGAGGTTATATGGATGACGTTTCAATAAAATTGAGAATTCTGTAAAATTTTTACGAATTATTGACATTGGTGTTGAAGTTCAGTTAGTAACGTCATCGACATTTTTGGCAATATTTTTGAAAATACGTTAGGGAGTTCACTAAAACTTTGGGAGGTTCACAATAATAACTCACTTAATGACGTCTAGAAGTTTCACAATGTTTCAAAATCTAGGGATATTTTTATAATTTTTAGTATAATTTTCATTGCTACAGTGAAAGGTCACTTGATGAAACCCTCCAACTTCGTAAGGTATGAAGTTGCAACTTTACAAATTTGTAAAAATGGTCTTAAGTAATAACCCAATGCAGTTTCATCGAAGGTACAGTTTCAGTCCCCTGCACATAAATTTTTGAAATTAATGTTCAAGTTCAGTTTGTGATATCGTCGAGATATGTGACGATATGTTTGATATCAAGTTATGGAGTTCACTGAAACCTTTTGGAGGGGCTATGGAGAGTCCACTAAAGAACGTTTTGAAGCTTCGAAAGTATTTAAATTCTACTGTTTGCAGTATTTAATTGAATTTCTGTCTATTAATTTATGGCAATTAGTTTTGAAGTTGCAACTTCACAAACTTGGTTAGAAGCCATTAAGGAATAAGTTTCATTCAAATGGCAATTTCAGTAAACTCTTTTCGAATTACTGAAACGAGTGTTTTCGTTCCGGATGTGACGTCATCAAGATCTTTGACAATATTGTAGAAGTTATCTGACTTGAAGTTAACTGAAACTTGTGGGAGTTGATAAGAATAGCTCGTTTAACAACATAACGAAGTTTCAAAATGATTCAAAATCTAATGAACCGTTTTATATTTTAATATTGCCTGTCTTAATTTTCGCTTTTCTTGACGAGGGTAACCGATACGTTCCCGAAGGATGCCAGGCACATCTGAAGGGATTCTTGGGCGAGGTGGGTTTCCCTATGCGGAAGACAGGAAACTCTAAAACATACAAGAGAAAATTGATTGGAAACTTTTTATCTTCTTATACAAAAGGGGATACTTGTTTTTACTACTTGTGTTTACTTATTTTACTCTCAAGTGTTGTTTTGTTACAAAATTTTATGTAATTAATTAATTGATTGCGTAAATCACTATCATATAATCCTCTGGTTTTAATATTTCTAATCCCTACTTTTAAGAGATTAACTTTATCAAAACTCCGCCAATACATCGAGTGTTATGTTTTTCGATGCAAATATTTCATTTATTGGATTGATATAAATGGAAGTGCCGACATATTTGTGTAATACTGTTTTTTAATACGCCCACGAGGACATTTTAATTAAATTAAAAGGGCATACGTGGACAAACAAACGACAAATCCCCTTATCATCTGGCGAACGAACCCAAATAAATTATTACGATCCGATTAATTAATTGAATCTTTGATACCCTTACTTGTAGAACATATCGATGGCCTCGCATAAAAGCTCTATAGCCCTCGAGGGATTTTGCAAATTGATTTCCCGAAACGCAGCTTCGTACTGGTTCTCGCACCAATTCAGTAAATCGATATGTTTACTCAAGTCGACGGTCTTTTTACATTTCGGACATTTCATCACGTTCTTGGGTAGAGGCAGGGTGAAACAGTAGGAACACTCCGCTCGAGTACACCTAAAAGCGAGAGAAAAATGATCTCAAAATTTTCATTTCTGTTGGAGACCAAATATAGAGAAAGGAGTATCATCAATATTGCCTAAGTTTGTATTTTGACTTTATTGCTTTCATTAATGGTTTTGAGTTCTATGAATTGTATTTTAGTAGTTTTTTTTGAGAATTAGGCTAGTTTCCACTCTTTTATTAGGCCTTAATTGCCATTAAAGCGCAAAAATTTCCAGGCACTTTTCCAGGCTTAAGACTGGCAGTCGTAAGAAAGGCGTGTTTAACAATTTGGGTAATAAAATTTAGCTTGTCACCTCCATTGTGATTAGAATTACGTGTGATATTTATCAAAAAATCTGAAATTTAACGAATAATATTTCCACACTTTTATTAGGCCTTAATTGCCATTAAAGCGTAAAAATTTCCAGGCACTTTTCCAGGCTTAAGACTGGCAGTCGTAAGAAAGGCGTGTTTAACAATTTGGGTAATAAAATTTAGCTTGTCACCTCCATTGTGATTAGAATTACGTGTGATATTTATCAAAAAATCTGAAATTTAACGAATAATATTTCCACACTTTTATTAGGCCTTAATTGCCATTAAAGCGCAAAAATTTACAGGCACTTTTCCAGGCTTAGGACTGGCAGTCGTAAGAAAGGCGTGTTTAACAATTTGGGTAATAAAATTTAGCTTGTCACCTCCATTGTGATTAGAATTACGTGTGATATTTATCAAAAAATCTGAAATTTAACGAATAATATTACTGTTCGAAAATTTTACCAATACAATTTGTATTTACAAATACCAAGTGACAATTTAAAAATTTTCAATCGAGTTTAAATTTAGGACAACTATAAAAATTGACGAGACACATCATTTTTTATTTCGAGAGGTAGCATTTTTCGCATATTTTCAACCCTGTCGTTTCAACCCTTTAGCTAGGATGAGTTCCCCTAAAATTTAAATAGGGAAGAGGGGTCAAGTGATACCTCATTTTAAAGCTTATCAAATCCTGAAGTCGACGGCTTTTTCGAGAATTTTCGAGAAAATGAACAAAAGGTATTTCTAAGATACAAAATTAAGTGAAAATTTAGAAAATTTCGAAGTTAATTCTTTTACTTTGGTATTTGTTGTATGCTTTGGTTGTTTTCAATCGTATTTATTTTTGTAAAAAAAAGGTAACGAGAAATGAAAAACTTTGGAGAACTATAACACTACAGATCCGAGTGTGGTTCGGTTCGATGTACCAAACAATCTTTCCAGTCATTGTGTTACTTTTTCAAACATCATTTCCAACTTTGTATTTAAATCGCATCAAGATGGTTTACAATATCGCAGAACGAGTTGAAGTAATTTTTATCTATGGCTTCCAAAATCGTTGTTGCCTAAGTACAGCTAGTTTTCAACGAAAGACAGCTAGGGAAGCACGTAAGCCATACTTACATTCGACAGTTGGTTACCAACTTCGAGGAAACAGGATCTATCGCTAATAAAAAAGAATTACACCAAAGTTGTTGAACGAAGCTACTCAGATCGAAGTTCTTGGACAAATCGCTATTAATCCCGTTTTGTCAACTCGTCAAGCAGTCACAGAGACTGGCCTATCACGTGAGTCTATAAGAAAGGTTCTGGAACTCCACAAATTACATCCTTATAAGATGAAAATTCTCCAGGAACTTGGAAGTGATGATCCAGATACCAGATAACCATTTTCGAGTAAGTAACCTGAAATGTATCAAAATACTAACGTGATGGGCAAATTCTGAGTTCGGATTCTGATTTTATGCAGAAAATTACTTCGAAAAAGACCCTCCGCTGCCCAACAAAAACTTTGCAAAGCTGTGTAATCTTTAAATCCTTCTACAAACTTAAAAATGTTTGGATTGTGACATTATTTATGTGTAGTGTTTAATTTTGCTTAAAATTATTAGCAGCAATTTGTTGTGCGTACAAGAGAACCAGAAAAGTCAACCTACATTTTTGATGGAAAGTTAGCTGTTGCTCATATATGACTGAAAAGTGCACACTCTAACTTCGAAAACTTGACATCCCTGGATGGGATTCGTACCCACAATCTCTGAATTTGCGCTCCAATGGCCTACTAATTGGATTACCGCGTTGTTGATTCAATTGTTACTGAAGAGCATATATAAATTGAAATCCTAACCAGAATCATCAATTCACGGAAGCTGAGGGTGTATATGAAATACCTCATACACCCCGAAACATAATTTTCCAAAATATGATCATAAAAGTGTTGTACATTGGCATTATCTCGTCGAACTTACACCGGATTATCAAAGAAACCGTTATCTATATCATTAGGATTCAAAAAAGTTAAACCAAAAATGTTTCGAAAACCGACCGACCTCTGATTGAACGACATTGTGGATAGCTAATTCAAAACCTATGAAAATTTGTAGCTAAACTCCAAATTTAACTGCCGCACTTGAATAATTGGATTTAATGAAGAAATCTTTTAATGTGCTAAATGAACACGTTATGTAATTGTTGGTAATTACCTACCACGAGCTACTCGCTAAAGGTTAATGATATTTCGACTAAATTTATGGTCCTGTGTACTGATGGTTTCTACATCAAATTTCTTAATTCACTGTACAGTAATTTGGAAGTCTAGTACATATATCTTACACGGCTTTTCTTTTTAACGAAGTGCTCAATTTGTGCCTATTTAATACAGGATTATTTAAATCATGGTCATGGTTTGTCACCGATGTCGCCATTTAATTTTTTTCGTTAAAAAAATTAGCATGTTTGTATTACAACCCGGGTTATCATTTTTTTTTGAAAGGGAAACTTATATCCATATTTAATCTTATATTTTTTTTTGGAAGCACGTTGTGGTGTCTATACCCAACCACGTTTTGGTCGTAAAAACCAAATACTGTTTGGGCAGGTATAAAAATGATCAACTAATTATAAACAACTAATCAGACTTTGTGTCCATATGTGACTTTAAGTTCCTTTCCTGTAGTACTATGTTAAGATTTGGTAAGTAACTATTAAAATTTCTTCGGTGCTAATTGGTGAAAACGAGCCCTCCAACTGTGGCAAGAGTGTACCTGTGAACTTTAAAAGTTCACACTTATACTTTTCATAATCCCAATTATCTCCATGACTTTTTCCATTAACGTCTCTAATTTCCTCTTACAATCTAGGGATATTTTTATAATTTTTAGGTGAATTTTCATTGCTACAGTGAAAGGTCACTTGATAAAACCCTCCAACTTCGTAAGGTATGAAGTTGCAACTTTACAAATTTATAAAGATGGTCTTAAGTAACAACCAAATGCAGTTTCATCGAAGGTACAGTTTCAGACCCCTGCACATGAATTTTTGAAATTAATGTTCAAGTTCAGTTTGTGATATCGTCGAGATATGTGACGATATGTTTGATATCAAGTTATAAAGTTCACTGAAACCTTTTGGAGTGGCTATGGAGAGTCCACTAAAGAACGTTTTGAAGCTTCGAAAGTATTTAAATTCTACTGTTTGCAGTATTTAATTGAATTTCTATCTTTTCATTTATGGCAATTAGTTTTGGGGTTGCAACTTCACAAACTTGTTTAGAAACCATTGGGGAATAAGTTTCATTCAAATGGCAATTTCAGTAAACTCCTTTCGAATTACTGAAACTGGTGTTTTTGTTCCGGATGTGACGTCATCAAGACATTTGACAATTTTGTAGAAGTTATCTGACTTGAAGTTAACTGAAACTTGTTTCGAAGCACGTTGTGGTGTTTATACTCAACCACGTTTACTGTTTGGACAGGTATAAAAAAATGATCAAATTATAAACAACTAATCAGACTTTGCGTCCATATGTGACTTTAAGTTCCTTTCCTGTAATACTACGTTAAGATTTGGTAATTAACTATTAAAATTTCTTCGGTTCTAATTGGTGAAAACGAGCCCTCCTACTGTGGCAAGGGTGTACCCGTGAACTTTAAAAGTTTACGCTTCAACTTTTAATCTTTCATAATCCCAATTATCTCCATGACTTTTTCCATTAACTTCCCGAATTTCCAATCAACTTCTCGCGATAAAAAGTCTGATCTTCTATACAACCCTCCCATCTGATTCACAGATCCAAAATTCCTCCTACGCATATACGACGTATATTATTGTTCTCCTTACTTCACCCTCTTACTGACATCTTCCAATCCAGCGTTCAGTGCAGGCCAATCGAACTTGCAGGCATCACATCGGCACTCGAACCAATATCTGGAGGATAAGGACCTCTGTCTATCCTGTAAACGTCTCCTGGTAAATATGGGACCGTAATTTTCGGCTAGTACGTCGCCGCTCTTCAAAGGCCTCGAGGCGTTTATTACGATATCTTTTCCGGCAAAGTATCTGGAAATAAAAAGGGGAGGCATGTTTAAAATGAGACTACTATGTAATATAATCGAGGGGGGGGGGCAATCTGCGTGCTAGGACACTGCGAAATACTCGAGTAAACGAATTTCAACGAGCAAAAATATGAGGCCTGCTTGAGAAAAGAGTATTATGGTAGGCGACATTCTTTCACGTTGTTGGCAGAATGTAAATAAATACGTAGATCTCGCTAGTTGTATTAGGACACAACTCGAATATAATTGCTAACATAGTATTGCGAAAAGTTATAATCGTTAAGTAAATCTCTGTAATCAACATGACGACACAGCAGTTGCGAATTTTCCATGGAAAGACTGTATTTTCATTTTATATAATTATATACACAAATATAGGCAGATTTTGTTATTATATTATATTTACCTTCTGTTGTCTATCTATCTGCCTATTCATAGAATAGAACCTGCCTAAGGTTAGAAAGTATGGGCAGAATCCTATACTCAACGCTTCATCTACATTTCACATATAATATGAGCATAAATGTGCATATATGTGTATATATATGTATTCTCATGTATTGCAAGTTTGCCTTTTACTTCATGAAAACCGCAATTTACTATGTCTTACGTTGTAACTCATTGTAGTAATTCTATAAAATAGCTTCGCTTCTACATCATGTGTACGTAGAATCGTACAGTGTTCCTATTATTACTTCATACATACATTTTCTTACATACATTGCAAATACGTAAAATTATTTTTCTCCGTGGTCCTCGGAGAGTGAAACAATCTGAAACTTTTATAAACCTCCTAGATTCTATTCTAAGGCACTCGTTGTGTTTTATAGCTCTAAAAGTCGCTGGAATTTTTATTTTTCAGGTTTTTTTCTAACATTTTCATTGTTTGGAACCTATGTAAACCTTCTCGATTTAATTTTAAAATTATTTTAGCTTCCGAAAACTCAAAAGTGACTTCTAACGTTTTCTTTGCATGAGTATGTAGTATCGGCTCTCTATTATTTGAAATCAAAACGAAAACTTCCAGGTATGATACGAAAACTAGGTTTTAAGTGAGGCCATTTAGGAAAATCGATGTTTTCTGTCCCAAGTCCCAAGAGAACAAAAAAAATTTACAATTTTCTTAAACCATCCAGACTTAATGCTAAGGTACTTCTGGTTATTTATTGTTTTTGGAGAACCATTCATTTCTATTGTAGATGTTTTGTAGCGTTTAAAATTAAAACCAAGTCATGTGAAACGTCTGTAAACCTTATAGAATATGTTTTGAGACAGTTTTTTTGGTTTAAAATCCCAGAAGAACTGCTAGAATATTTATTTTGTGTATTTAACATTATTATCATATAACATCCAGATGGAAAATTTAGACATTTCAACGACCTTCTGGATTGAAATTTAATGCTAATTCGGCCTTTTAAAACTCTAAAGAAACCAGTGGTGCATGTATTGCTGTGTCGGTTCCGAAAGGGGCCCAGTGGCTCACTATGAGTTACTGTTTTATTTGATTTGGGGCACGGCAAAATTTTCAAAAGTGTGTTGCTGCGTTATTACGTCAGGGTTTGTATTTAACATATGCCGATTTGTTGAGCTTAACTTTTGTTTTGTTGTAGGAGTTCATGAGAAAAGCCCCAGTATGTCTCTATGGGGCAGGAGGTTAAAATATTTCTCATACAGTGCCACGTGGTTTATGAATGATCCCTTAAAGGTTTACATTCTTTCCAGTACTGTTTTTAATTTTCCAAGGCTTAAAAATGTATTCAGTAAATGTTAAAGTAATTCCAAAACATAAAAAATTAAGTAATGGAAGGCATCAGTTTATAACGATAAAATTAGAAAGATACGCTAAGGCATGCTAAAATAATTGTATATTATGTCCCATTTGAACCGTCATAACTTCAGGAGTTTTCCGTCGATTCTAGAAGAATTTCCTATTTGAGCTCTATATACCCTATATATCTGAGATCTATAAAGCTTTAGAATTTTTATTTTAACAACATGTGTTGGTAACCAGAAAACGATGTTAAAACAGTTTACAGGAAGTGGAAAATTTGTTTCTAAATTATCTCTGGCCGATCCCATAAATCTCGAAAAACCTGAAACAACATAACAAGTTAGACCCGGGACAGAAACACCACGACAATGTTACGTGAAGGGTGTCACCTTGTATCACCTCATTTTTCTCGACCTGGCATCTCCCTAAGCCTGCATTAATTCATATTCCTCTCGCTTCATTTACCTGGTAACGGCCGGGTGGCACTCGTGATTGAACAATGCGACAGTTGGATAAACTGCTACTCCGATATACGACGTTTTCGATCCTTTGAATATGTGATCGCTGTACCTTCGAGTTTCGTATATCTCGTGTGCGTTGAATTGTAACATCTGCAGATGAAAGAGGATGAGCTCCCCTACGTTGTACTCCAGTTCGTTTGGTAATACTGCGAGAGAGTAAAAAAGTTCGTAAGATCGCTAAATCTCTATAATTTGTTTTATAAATAATATAAATTTATAAATATAATATATATTTTATAAATAATATAAAACGTTGTTTTGAGTTGGCTGATCTTTATCTTATTGAACACAAAATTTAGAAAAAAACTATATATCACTAGAAAGTATATGACATAAGTATTTCGGGGATAGCAATCATACTTTTAAAAAATGCTCCGTTTCCAAGTTATGGCCCTTCGAAAATGCGATTTTACATAAGGGGTTCACACCGTGAAAATTAAAAACTCACCAAAAAATCATCAATGATCAATAATAAACCGTAGATAATGATCTGCGTATTCAAATTTCCCCGTTCCTTTTACTTTTTGAGAAAAAAATTATTTTCCAACTAACCTCACTTTTCTCCTAACCGCTATTTCGTCGACCTCTAGTCGATATGGCAAGTACGAGGGAACCCCAATTTCACTTTCTGCTACATCCGCGGGATGTTTTCTTCATGTGCCGCACTAATTTTCACGCGATATTTCACAATAACGTACAATAATTAATAATAGTGTTTAAACGACCAAATGGAACGCATTGCAACTTACTGCTTTATGCAACATTACGTACTTGGGTTTTATTTGTTTTATAGTAACGTTACAGACTACTTCTTCCTGTGTGGGAGTCCTGGGCGCACTGTGACGTTAGGTACTTGGGTTTTATTGGTTTTATAGAAACCTTATAAAACATTTCATTTATATAATTTTTCGATATTATAATTCTCTTAAATTCTATCTAATCACTCGTTACGTTTCTCACACTTATAAAACATCCGCGACGCGGTCGTGTAGCCACCTCGGCAAAGCTCACCTGCATTAAAAATTTCAAAATGGCGAAGGCGCGAAACCGCGCCGTTTATAATCGTTTTTTCACGTATTTCTCCATATTTTTTGGCGAAATTGCTATATCGGCGTGAAGTAGAATAATCGAACTTGTTTAACCCATGGGAATATCGTACGGGAACATATAAAAATTTCACTTTGAAAACCGGCAAATTTGGAGAGATTTCTCACATTCTATTATTTTTCTCCAAAACCACTGATTTCCTAAACTTAACATTGTTTTTCCCAGCACCTCTATACAGCCTTCTTTTAGTACAAAAAGTTCCATTTTCATATTTTGTGTTCAATAAGAAAAATCTTTACCTTTGTGTTTTTTCAAACTTAAATCTTTCAATTGTAACTAACGAACCTCCGTTCCTTCTCTCGTCTCCAAAGTATCCGCCTTTCTGTAGGCATCTCAGCAAGAACGCCGCCATTAACGTCCTTTGGAAAAAATCCTCCGGCTGCCGCTTCTCCGCGTTAGTGCATAAGGAGTATACTTTCAGTTTCGATCTATTTTTGTATATTTCAAGCGTCTTATCGAGAGAGTTCTGGGTTATCATCCTCAAGGCTGTGTGGGCGAGAATGCTCATACCGGAGCCGATGAGAAGGTCCAAGAATTTACATTCGAATTTGTGATACGAGTTTATGGCGGAGTCGCGACAATCTGCGCCGCAAAAAGCCACGTTGGAACAATCTGTGCACCCGATTGGAGTGTATAATCTGGAAGTAAATAGGGGCATGAATGAAATCTTCAAATTTTCAGGAGTAGGGATGTACTGTGTCAAAACTTCACGTTTAATTTCAAAATATGAACAAAAATCGCAATAGTAAGAAAATCTTAAATTTTCGAGATATTTTATGGGTAACCATTTTTAAATCATTACTAATTTAAAAAATGAGCTGTAGAGAACTTAATTGAAAAGGTATGTGGTGATTACGTTTTGGAAAAATAAGTTACTGCATATACGCCCAGTTTTAGTACTTCATTATCAGTATCGAAAAGTGTTCGACACTTGGTATCAATTATTTTATTTTAAGCAGGTTAGCAGCGCTGTTGGTAATTTCGTCGCATTAATCAGAACTATCCTAAAATCGGATAAGCTCTTCAACGCACGGTGAAGAATAGTTTAGATAGAGTAAAGATAGGTAGTAGTAGACAAATAAGTAGAAAGTTATAGCAGAAAATTAAGGATAAATTTTATTCTTAATATCTATACTATATTTTTAAAAATGATACAATTTTTGCATACATTTCCATTAAAAATTATTGTATTAAATTCTAGCAAGTTATTTTTCCCTGCGGAGTTCAAAAAATGTTACCTCTAAACATTGTTTTAGTGACCTCAGTAAATTGGTCTGATCTGAGTGTGCGAGAGAAACGGAAGCCTGAAAACTGTGATGAATGCACTTAATTAACAAAAAACAAAAGGTTGCATTATTTAATCACCGAAAACATGATATTTTCTTAAGGAATATTTAAAGATTATTTATACACTTTGGCAATCATAAAATTTGTTGCTTTTCATATCCTTTTTCAAGGTTGAATGTGGCCATTTCTGCGTTTTTCCGAACTTTAAATAATCTATAACTCGGAAAAGGCCAACTTTGGAGAAAAATCATTAGAGACTTTTCTTATTTAAAATGGCCTGAAAAACCAAAAAAGTATTTTTCCGGGTAAAAACAAGTCATTTTGGCAATTTATTAAAAAAAAATGTTTAAATAATTTATGATCAGCTTTTGGATCTCGCACCCTGCAGATTTGTTTAAAGGGGACCTTTTTCTTCCCGGAAGTTTTCCCGAACTTTTGATAATTTTTAACTTGAAAAGGGTCAACTTTAGAGAAAAATCTAGGACTTTTCTTACTTAAAATGACCTGAAGAAAAACCCAAAAGGTATTTTCCCGGGTCAAAAACAAGTCATTTTGGTAATTTATTTAAAAAAAAATGTTTAAATAATATATGACCAGCTAGTGGATCTGACACCCTACAGATTTGTTTGAAGGGGACCTGTTTACGTAAGATTGTGCAAAAAACCGAATCCGAATATTTTCCCCAACGGAGGCGAAGCTGCTAAGGACAATAAAGTTATTCCTATAGAATTACAAAAAACCAAACAAATTCGAATTAGAAAATACGACTCTTGAACTCCAAATTTTGATTACTTTTAAATATTAAGTAAATCCATAAGTTGGTCTAAAATTATTTAAATAATATTTTTTTAAATCAATGGCGAAAATTTGGTTTCTTCTCCGGGCAATTTTTTTAAGCTTTTTAGGTTGTTATAAGCAAGAAAGGTCCTTAGTGATTGTTCTCTAAAGTTTACCCTTTTCGAGTTATCAATGATTTAAAGTTCAGAAAAACGAAAAAATGGCTACTTTCAGCCCTGAAAAGAAATCAAAATTTGAATGTTCCTAAAGTGCTTAAGAACTGTTTAAATATGCTTTAATAAAATCCTGAAGTGCTACATCGATTATATAATCGGAACCATTCGTTTATAATTGTTAATTTAGCGCGTTAATTCTACACATATGAGTGATTAACTCTACTTATGATAACACCCTATGGGGTGCAGGCACTCTGGTTGGACATTTCATTTCTTTAAAGAGTTGTTTTTCATTCCATTTTCAATCTGCCATCATTCTCAAACAGTAGGCGCCATTAACTTTTATCCCAAATTGGTCGCGCACCTCGTGTCCAGGCAGGTCACGGCTTAGCACTTGAAGATATTGTCTTAGAGCCGCAAATTCGTGACTTTGGACTTTATGTATAAAATACAATGTAAATATTGTTGAATCCCTCTCACTACCTGAGAAAAGTGCGGTTCACTAGTTATCGAATGAAAATATTTTTTTGTTGTTGATTACATCACTGAAAATACCTAACTGGAAATATTTCCATGGGGTTTATGTTGTTCAATTCTCCTATTGCAAGAATCATTGAAAGAAAATCTGTAAACATTAAAGAACCGCCTCTCTCTGTATTACATTTTTTAATAAATCAATTTAAAACTCATCTCGTATCCTATAGAGTTACATTTCTTGGCACGTTTCTACAATTTCTTTCCTTCCAGTCTTAATTTGGCAGTCACAAAGTCGTTCTGTGCCTTGACGACTTCCCTTAACTTCCTCTAGTTTAATATTAGATTTTTCGTCGAATATCCCTTACCTCGCGAAACAATGGTGACAGTGCGTCCCGAACATCTCTGGCAATAAACAACCGGCGTAGGGGCGCTCAACTACTAAAGTTTCCCCGGTTTTAATCGGTTCCTTAGCGACAGCGTACTTCCCCTTTCCGAATTCTTCCCTGATGGTAATTTTAGGTGACACGTTCTGATTAAGTTTGTGAGGTACTGAAATATGGAAAATTTTACGTTACGGTTAAGAAATCGAAAATGTAAACTTATACGTTGTTGATCGGTGGTGGAGGTAGTGATTTCTTCTGATGAAAAGATCTTCTGTTTGTCTTTGTTTAACTGTGATAGTTTTGTGTGGCTCTTGCTTAAAAGTTTCTCCGCTAATGAGAAAGAGATTGCCGCCTTATCGTCCTGTTTAAGCGCTTTGTAGCATACGGCCATTTTCCAGTAAGCGTCAGCTTTGAAATCGTCAGATAATCCCTCTTTTAAAGCTTGTTGGATGTCTGACAATGCCGAGTTGTATTTTCGCAAGGATATTAAGGCTAAAGCCCGTTTCCAGAGGGATTGCGCCAGGATCTTTTCAGAATCTGAAAGTTGTTTGAAAGTTCATACCCTGTCTCATTCAAATAATAACGTTGCCATTTAAATTCTTTGTTGTTAAAATTGTACACGTACAAAATTCTTCTTTTGATCGAAAATAACATATACGCTTCAAGACAATCAAATTTTGAATGCAAAGGTATAATTTCGAACTTCAATTATTTTTATCACGAGCTCAGTGATAAGTAAAAAATATAACTCATTTTTTAAATCCTACTTTAGTACTCGGGTGATCTGGAATTGGGCAAAAACTTCAAATTTTTAATAATCAGAAAAAGCGTTTTTTTTTAATTTCTTTTCAAGCACAAAATTTACTGAAAAAAATTCTTATCGGCGCAGGGTTTCCTAAAATTGTCTCAGCTTTTCGAAAAAATATTGCTGATTTCCAAAAAGATTGCAAGTGGCAAAAAACATGGAATCGTTTAAGAAAATTTTCGCTTTTAGCCTTTACATAATGGCGAAATGTCACCAAATTTTGGCTCGTTGAATAATAGCTTACCACAGCGAAACACGTAAGCCATACTTACGTTCGACAGTTGGTTACCAAATTTGAGGAAACAGAATCTGTCGCCAATTAAAAAGAATTACACCAAGGTTGTTGAACGAAGCTGCTCAGTTAGTTCTTGGACCAATCGCTATTAATCCACTTTTGTCAACTCGTCAAGCAGTCACAGAAACTGGCCTGTCGCGAGAGGCTGTAAGAAATGTTCTGAAACTCCACAATACCAATCCTTATAAGATGAAATTCCTCCAGGAACTTGAAGATGATGATCCGGATAGGCCAATCGAATTTTGTGAATTAGACTGCCCGAATTATTGCCGAGCCCCGATTTTTAAAAAATATTTTTTTCGCTGATAAATCCACCTTTTATCTTAATGACTGTAAATAGACAGAACTGCCGGTATTGGAGTGACGAAAATCGTCACATTTTTAGAGAAGGTCATACTGAGTACCCTGAAAAGGTGAATGTATGGGCCAGTATTTTGGGAGATTCCATAATTGGTCGGTTATGAAAAGATGGAAATTTGACTAGTCAAATGTATGCTGAAATGTTAGATACTGTTAATAATTCAAGAATTGGAAATAAAAAAGATTAAGGTGGAAATCTTTCTTTAACGAAAGAGTTAGTCAATTTTCAACAAGATGGAGCTCCTCCCCTGTTTCCCCTGTTAGATAATGGTTGGATGAACACTATCAAAGTCAGTGGATTGGTACAAGAGGAGCAGAGACCATCACTTTCATCCGACCTTACCACTATAGATTTTTTCCTCTGGGATTATTTAAAATTTGCGGCCTTTCATATCTAACCTGATTCAGTTGAAGAACTCAAAATAGAGTTATTCAAGAATGTCGTCCCATATCCAGGGGCACTTTTGCAAAAGTTCGGGAGGACTTTAACAATAGGCTTTATTATTATCTTGAAAATAACGGAAACCATTTTAAACATTTGTTGTAAGAATCTTTTTTCCACTGAGTCAATTAATTCTTTGATAATGATCATTGTTTCATTTCAAACTAGCTTAAACCTTTTTTTAGTAAGATATGATTAAAGACAACTAAAGCATACGAAAAAATCAGGATCTAAGAAAAAAAATAACTCCGAAATCTTCCAAATTATCGCTTTATTTTTTTTATCTAAGGAATACCTTTTTGTTTATTTTCTCAAAAATTACTGAACCAAATTTACAAAACCGTCGAATTCAGAATTTGATAAGATTTAAAGTGATCACTTGACCCCTCTTCCCTATTTAAATTTTAGGAGTGGAACTCACCCTGGTTAAAGGGTTGAAGCGACAGGGTTGAAAATAATATTAAAATAATTTTTATAATTGTGGTTAGTTCTAAATTTAAACTCGATTGAATGTTTTTAAATTGTCACCCATTTTGTACACATGCTTGTAATTGTAGCTGTTATGACTATGAGCAAACTGTGACTATGTAAGCTTGTACACTATTTTCTTAACATCACAAATTGCGGAGCAGTCAGTATCCCCCAATGAAATAGAAAAGTCCTGAATAGTTATTTAGAGGGAAAATTGTAGATACGTTTCAAATTTCGGTCGAGGGGTTTCGCTGTTTTTGTTCAAGCTGGTTTAACCAAACTTTTGCTCAAAAATTTGACATAAATGGGCTTAAATACAATAAAATATGTTTACGTTGTAAAAACTTACCGTGCTTTTTCAAAGTCAAGAGGATATTTCCACATGTTTTCATTATTTTTCTTCAATGCCTATATCCTCTTTTAAATGACATCAACATAATCTCTGTGAGCCTTTTCTTCTTTGTCTTGAATTTTATTTTGGTAAAAATTTAATTGGAAATGTTGAAAACGAAAACTTCCTGAAAAAATAGCATGTTTTTGCCCTTTCAGTCTTTTTGGGGAATTAGCAATATTTCTGTTGTATGATAAATCTATGTGTTTTGATAAATAATGTAGTGAGAGAAGCTTGAAGAGGGAAGTGGGAATTGCTACAGCACAAGTCTGAGAGTGTATTACAGGCATAGGAAAATAGAGATATAATGAGATATGATGAAAGGTAGAAATGATGATATGAAATAGAGGTCATGAGCCAACGAAAAATCAAAGATAATGATTTTTTTCTGCCTTTTTGGCATGTGGTAAAGATGAAAGTGATGAAGACAAGCGATGTCTCGGCTCGAGCGGAAGTGACACGGAAATGGGAAATTAATTTTCAATTTATGGGTTTTTCAAAGTTAAGGTTTTTGTCATATCATGAAATCAAAAGAATGGTACTAAAATGGTTACTTGAAAATCAGCAGGAAGTTTCCATAAATCTAAAGGTTGGCATAAAGCAAAAAAAAAAATAAAACTAAGGACTAAGTCAAAGGCGTCGTATACGTTGGAATTGGGAATGTAAAAGATGATTAGAGTTTTGATGTTAGTTACAGCGGGCAACTCTGATTATTCCTAACTTTTTCGATGGAGTTTTATTCGAGCCACATGTACTAAAACAGGGGTTGTTTCAAGTTAAAATTGCCATCAGTAGTCCACTCAGAATCCGAAATTCATCATTAATATAGACAATATTGACAAAAAAATAAGTTGGTTGGATTGTTGTTGGTAGGTTGACCCGTTCTTCTACAGGGACAATTTGAGTACCAATAGGTATCTAAAGCTCCTTAAGTAGGAGTTTTGGAACGCAATAGAGGATTTACCATTACAAAATTCTATTAATTTGAAGTTATAGTTAGCTACTAATTCAGTTCACGAGGATAGGTGAATTAACAATTTCACAAGATTACTCGAGAAGAAATAGGCTACTTTGTATATAACACATTAAAGTATTAAAGTAGTACAAGTTGTACCGGATACAATGCTTGCATGATTAATTATATTATACAATGAAATGCAACATTTTTAAAAACATTGGAGACTGTTAATTGGTCTACGGCAGGCCTCGAATGTTAAGTGCGCGGTCATATATGCATATATACTAATGAAACAAACTTCCGTTCGCTTTTCGCGTGACGTGACGGTCATTTTTTTTAACTTTACTTCTCTCCGCCTAAGTTCATCTAAAAAGCTTCGCTTTAATTCGTCTTTCAGACCAGAAAGATTACTTCCGAGATGTAATTAGTATGTTTTTGTCTTATTTTAGCACAATTCCAGATCGTCGTGATACACGAAAGTGTATCAGTTATTTAAAGAATGAATCATACTTTGATAAAAAAGTTTGCTTTTGAATGCTGTTTAGTAACCTTTTGTCGGTGCTCTTATTATACTTTGGCTATACAGAGTCAGCGATTTCTGAAACTCTCCATCCTTATAAGCCTTTTCTGCTTCATGATACTTATCCTGGGCAATTTTAGCATTCTTCTCTCGATACACCTCTTGTACGTTGGAGAGAACCTCTGTGATCGGTAACCCAGCCTACAAAACGTACGAGCTGCTCAAATTCTTTCAACGTTCCATACTTACCTTCTCGTTGGAGTAAATCGATTTGATCCTCTCTTCGTTGTTCTTTAGTTTACCGAACTCGCGTCTTATCCAGTCCTCGCCGACGATTCCGCTCACCATACATACGAAATCCATGAAAAAGCCCTTGGAATTGGTCTGCAACGTCCTCTCGCTGCATAATCTTAGGTACTTTTCGTCCTCAACGCGTGTCGTCATGACTAGATTAATCCCTCAGTTTTATGAGATCTATTGCCGGTCGCGGCGCGGATACACTAGGTCTATCAGTTTGTAAATTTGGTAGATATATTTTTAGAAACAAGTATTAGCGCCTCGCATTAAACGGATTGCTGCAAGGTGCATGGGGATCAAAAATAGAAAGATGGCTTATTATGAAAAGGGTACATCAGATTTTCTTCGAAAGTAATTAGAAGAGTTATAGAACCAGTGTAGATTGTTGTATTTTTCTTATAAGTCTACTACTGTGTGAAAAAAAAACCAATTACAATTCAAATTTCTTTCATTGCTTGCATGTATTATGGTCCATTAATATTGCTATCAGTGCAAGTAATAGATTTTCGACCCTTAATCATTCAAGTAATTTGACCTAACTATGCAACTAACTTTGAGAAGGAGAAATGGTTACAGGAATAAACAAATCTTATTCCAGGGGATTTTACATAAGTCAAGCACATTGGTCATATTAGATAGCTGTGAAAATGAATGTTGATATACATATTGATAGTACAAAGCACAGTATAAAATCGATAGATTAGAACAACTCTGCTCACTCCCTACAAAATGCTCTATTTTTGTCACTGCTTCTAAATCATTTCCTCTACCGCAGTGAGAGCAATATGAGGTTTACACTACTGCAATAGTGATAATTTCTATTTGCAATATACCTAGAATGATTAATATGACAACGAACTGTACTTAAAAGGGTGAAAAGATATGTGTCCTACAAATCATATAAGAATTTGGCATAAAAAAGAAAATATGTATATTTACAAAAAATTTGATCAAGAGTATCCACTATTACAAAAAAATCTATTGTGAAATACATAGCGTATTAAAATTTTGTCATGTAAGTTTTGTTATAAGTAATAACTAGTTTATAATATAATAACTAATATTATATACAACTATGTAAGGAAAATCAAATCCAAACAACTCCTTTTCGTAGTTTTTTTATAGCGGTTTTATCGACTTTTGCCTCGTTTGAGACTTTTACACACATCCCATTGCCGTTCAATAACTAGTTACGCTATGAATAGTGCAATAAAATTTTAATTGGGTGAAACAGCGAAAATGCACTTCGCTTTTACATGGAAACTGTCAAAATTCAACAAATGCAATTAGTGGACCACCACAACTAGTCAAGAGTAGTTGTTTCGGGGTGGTTCATATTTATTTGTTAATCAAGAGTTAGTTTCAGTTAATGGACAGTCCTCTAAAGCGTAGTGCACCTTAAATAATATTAAACTTCAAAAATACAAAGTCATAAATTGTCAGTATGTAGGTAAATGTAGTTTTGCCTATATTTTACTGCTAATCATTTCACTAACGTTCTATCACTACTGATGATGCTACAATTCATGACTTTTTTTGCTAAAGTCCTAGGAAAACCATCGTTATGGTGTAGGTCAAACAAAAGTATGTTTGGCGTTAAAATATGTCAACAAAATGTCAACTAAGTGAATATAGCATATAGCAGCAATTAGCAAAACAACGACACCTCGGCAAAACTCATTGAACAACAATATATGAGGTGTACCTCCATGTCCAATAAACTACTGGGTTTACCCTATTAGACAGTTGTGAAAATGATTGTATACTGATCATGGATACGGCACATACATGGATATGGCAATCAGACAGCAATTTAAGATTCAACCTCGTTTATTAAAAATATAATTAAGTACAATAAACCTCTTAGGAGCAATAATAATAATCAATTACAGTAAATAAAATAAAAAGGTATCAAAAAAATCAACTATAAAAAAAATCTCACATCGAATCGAAAGGCACGCATCGCCGCTCGACCGCCATCATCTCACTCTCGTTTTTCAGCTTGACAGATCATTTCTTCTTAAAAATGCCTTGCAGATTTGGTACTGTATTTGGTTTAGGAATGTTTGTCTTGTGGAAAATCTTGCTCATCCTCTGCCTGACCTCCTCGACGCCTTGATTCATGTTCTGGGTTAGTTTCGTGTTAAGATCGAAAGGTGTAGGGGCTGATGCATCTGACTGGTTATCACACTCTTTAATCATGGACGATATAGTTTCCCAATGGGCGTTCAATGGTTGATGTTCCAGAATGACTGCCTCAAGATGCCTAAAATAGGGCGAAGTGTCAACTAAAGTCCTCTAAAGTTGAATTAATAAGTTACCTTAATCCCGGAAGGACAGCTGAACACATGATTTTCTTCTTTAAGGGGCTGTAAACTATGTTAGTGTAAGCTTCCAGAAGCGCTTGGGCCATGTCGATTTTTCTAGTCTGATTCTTCATTTGCGACATAAATGCCGACATGTTTGATAATTGAGGGAGAATAACTGTAGAACAAACATGATCATTAATGCTTTATATTTTCACAAGTATTTGCAGAAATACAATTTTTCTTACCTTCATTTCTAAAATTCATCGAACAGCTATTGGCTATGGTTCCTAATGTCACGATAATCTGCCTCAACAGAATATGATTTTCTTTCAGACCGGACTCTGATAAATAAGTCTGCAATTGCATGTAAACTTTATCATGAATTTCCTTAACTGAACTATCGATTATGAGACTTCCTAATGCTGGAATAGCTGCTGTGCGAACCAATCTAAGAGATATATGAAAGTCAAAGTGCCATACTGCGATGATTTCAATTAGTACTTACATGTCACTATCACTTGCCAATGTGACGAGAGCAGGACTAACTTTCCCTTTAAGCAACTCTTCATCACATAACCCTACAATACCAGAAAATAAAGTAGCCGAAGTAGCCCTTATCAAAGGCCTCTGATGCATCACACCACTCCATAAACATTCAACGACGATTTCCTGCAAACCTGCATCGCATAAACGCTTCACCGTGATCTCCAAGCAATCCAAAGGCGATCCACACAATGGCAGCACCATCAGAAACTTCTTGAGGACGTTAGAAAGCTCGTCAAAATCGCCGCAGTAACTCAGTACGGTTAAATATATAGGGATGATGTTCAAACTTGGGCAAAACTGATTGAAACTGCTCACTACTTGTTCTAAGTTACAGATCTTTGTCTCTAGCACTGGGCGAATCTTTTGCCGAGAGAAATTTTTACCGAAAACGATGCAAATGTGGGAGAAAAGATTCATGAAACTCTGCAGGAGCGCTTGTTGGCTTGTTTCTATGTGATGGAGGTTGTTGAACAAATCTGGTAACCTAAAGAGAGATGATTGAAAAGTTGCAGAGTACAAGACAAAACGGACTTACATGATGTCTACAAGCCAATCCATTTCTTCCCAGGATGTTTGCGGGTTATCTCGAATATACTTGTCAAATTCGTAAATTATCATTCCAGGGTTTACTTCACCGTCGTAGAAAACTTCAGGGTTCGTCAGCGATGTACATACATTCTTAAATTCTGGCCCTTAAAATTCGAGAGAATATTAACAGACATGTCTCACTGAAATAAAAAGGGAGAAGTGGAGATACAAGATCTCCACGGAAATTGTCCATGCGCGATAGCGATCGAGTAACGGCTGGACCTGATTGGCGCAAAGTATGACGCGAATCTAAACTTTAAAAATTTACATCAATCAGCTTCCATTGTTACTCGATCTTTATCGCGCACGATTTCAGCGGAAATCTCCCATCTCTGGGGAAAAGAGAGAGAATTTATATGAAAAATTGTATTAACGAAGTATAGAGCTATAGTTATGTATATTACGATTACATTGTTGTTTATAATATGACCAACCACCAATAGACAAAGGCTTCACTCTTATAAGTATCTTCGAGGGGGGACGACCACCAACTCGCTTTAATCTCCTCAAAGGAGGGAATACCCAACAAGTGGTAGGATTACAGCGAGTGTTATACTAGTAGAATATTTTATAATAACAGGTAGAATAATGTGGAAATCTCAATTAAAATATCAATTATAAATCAAATAAGTGTCGTGTTCAATAAAATTTCCTTCCTATAGTCACTGGTCACTGGCAACACCAATGTTATGTAGTATTTGTGTATAATTTTACGATAAATGTGTCTAACTGTTGTATTTTGGTTTCTTGTGAACAAAGAAACAAAATAAAATCCAAACTACTACAGAAACATGTAGTAATAACCTTGCTGAGGTATAGGTTACATGATTGCAATGTACCCATATAATTTAACAGATCCCAATATGTTTGTGCAACCAAATTATTCTCTCATTTTTATTAAATTCTTACTTATTTCCATGACCATGTCTTTCTCTATGTTCGAAACCACTTTCTTATCGGCAGCTATAGAGATGAAGAGGAATGGTAAAATATTTTCAATAATATTAATGGTACGTAGAATCTTATCTGAAGATTGTGACAGTTTCTGTGGAGATTCTTTGTCTTTGATGTAATGGTTGAGTTGATTAAGGAGTTTACGTAGAAGGCTAGATGTTAAAATTCCTGAAACAAAAAGACAATAATCTTTTAATGCGTGTCTGAAGACATTTTTGAAAAAACAATTCCGAAAATTATAACAGAATTACCTTGTTGCAGAGCCCATTTTCCGAGAACTGGGAACAAAACCTGAGTACTTAGATTGATAACACCATTACTCGCATCTTTAATGGTACTCAGAGCTAGCTGTTCACATTGAACGAACTTATCAGAATCAGTACACAGAGCTGCCAATAGGGCTAAACCTTTTATTACTGTCTCTCTCACGGCATCATCTTTGTCTTCTAACATCTGTTGCAACATGGATAGGCACAGGGAGTTTCGAATGGAGTTCTAGAAGTCAAAGTAGGAATACTAATACTTGAACATTAAATCAAGATTTAATTATTAGAGCGTAATGTTGTATTATTAAAATGCAAGAGTTTGGATAAGTAGATGTTAAAAGTTTCTCTTTACTTACGGAAACATAAGGCATGAGTGCTATGCAAGCTTCGGCTACTAAGAGACGTCTCTCCGCGTACTTGTGTGTCAATTGGAGCCAACATTGTGGCAAAAGTTCGTTTTCAATCAAATTTTCACCTGAACATTTTGCTATACCTATTAAACCTAAAAAATTCTAATTTTGAAACAAAATTCAAAGAAGATCCTATAAAATCTTTAATATTGCGTAACCTTTTACCTCCTAGTATCATAGTCCGTTCACTCTCTGAAGGTTTCTTCTTCAAATTGAAAAGTTGTTGTAATAATTTATCACGTTCGGATGCTTTCGGATTCAAGTGAACTGTGCTTATAAGTAACGGGATTGCCTCTTCTCTTCTGTTTAAAATTATGTTTGGAATAATTTTCAGAAGTGACATTGAGACAATATGTACATAAGCTTCACTTGTAAGTGGTTGGTTAAGGTATTCATCAATTAATATTTCCTTTTCAGGTTTGTAAGTTGCTTTCATGTAACATTTTGAGAAGACTTCTTTTATAAACGGCGTTTTACTAAAACAATAATTATTTATTTTCATATTCGTAGAATATGTTGTACATGTACCTCGAATATAAATCGACATTCTTCTCATTATTTTCTGTGCGTTCATCCTGTGGTATACTCAAACTCATCCAGTCGTTAGCATTAAAACTATTATTAGATATATTATCATCTAAGGTAACAATACTTTCTCTTTTCTTAAACGTCATATTTTTATCAATTATCTCAAATCTTTCAGGGGAATTACTGCTAACGGAGTCCTTACTCCCTAATTCTACAGATTTATTGTCCAAATTCAAATTCTCCGTGGGAACCTCTTTGGGGATAATCAATTGACTAGAAAGTTTTTTTATTTCATCTTGTAAGTTAAAATTAGTTAAATTTAATTTGGAGATTTCGGCTTCCAGAGAGTTTATCTTCTCCTTCTGGAAATTAAAGTAAATTGGTCAGAAAATCAAAGCGAGAACGAAAAATTGAGTAATTACCAAGTAATCAATTTGGTCATTATTGTCATCATTGTTTTCCGTTTGAACAGATATCGAGGAATTATTCACGCCACTCAGCTTTAAACCTTCCCTATAGAGAGCCAAAAGTTCAGGAGGTTTAGAAATATTTAATCCAACATCGTCCCAATCATCAAAGTCCTACAAATGATCAATACGTGTATCTCATTAGTAGGAAATATTTTGGCAAAGCTCACTTGGTTCTGATTTTCATCTGCAAACGTTATGGAAGTCAACTTATAGCCATGCAGCAAAAGATACTCATTTATCAAATAATTCAATGCTCTTTGTTCATGAGGTTTGATACTTCCCAAATTCAAATTCCCTAAGTTAGATTTACATGGAGAATTCGTCTCTGATTCTGAAATATTTGGTGTAAATTTTGATATCGTTGAAGTAATAACATTAAAACCTGTCGCTACGGTGAGATTATTCCTCAGGGCATTGATGGTTTCTTTCGCTTTTCTAAGTTCAAATTCCAATACTGCGATCTTCTCATCTGGACCCCCTCCATCTTCTGAGTATCTTGTTAGATCTAAACTATCTAGGGTTGCCTGGCTACCTGACCGCGCTGTAAAAATTCAGATATATTAAATTAAAAGTTTATCCATTCAACAGACTATTTTAAATAAAACATTTCTTATAATTATAAATTATTTATAATGCAGAATAATTACTTATAATTAATGCATTTCTTTTTATCATGTAATTGTGCAACTGAATTGTAAATAAAAATGTTTTATTTATCAGGAGACACTCAAATTGATTTAATGTTTACTACAGCCCAGACAGTAATTGTGATAACTAACATGATTAGCTGGTAAATGGTCTCATCGGAACGTCATATCAGGTATTTAATGGTTTTATAGACAAATATAGAATGGTAATCTCTAAAGAACTGCAAGTTATTTAAGACAATATGATATGAGTCAAATACCAGCAGCAAAAAATGGAGGTTATTCATTCTAAGAAACAAATATAGGCACTACAATGCATAACGAAAAACTAAATGAAAAACTAAGTGTATGGGAACACCATTCCCATGTAAATTATTTAGATTTCAAGAGAACAATATGATGAGAATATACCGAGTGACAATTTAAAAACTTTCAATCGGGTTTAAATTTAGAACTAACAATTATAAAAATTGGCGAGACATGTCGATTATGCTATGCTAAATAGCATTACCACAATATGTCCTATGAGTTTCAAGAAAGGACGGTTCAAATCCTTCCGAGTTTTTTTTTCAAAAAATTCTCTAAAATCTGATTTATAAGTCACTTTCAGAGAAAGGAATGAAATGTTACTTGAAGCGAAAAGTGCAAGCAATACTCCAATAAAACGTTTACTTTGAAAGATATGAATTTTTGAAAGGTCTGTTTTTATTTTTAAAAAATCTCACCAAAAGCTTCGAAAACGGTGGATCGAAATTCTACAAGAAACTGTTGACACTGCTGAGTTGCCTTTAAAACCCACCCATTTCTTAGAACCTACCCCACTTCAACACATTTTAATAAGCTCATTTAACAGGCTAATTCACAGTGCTAGTACCGAGTCCTTAGAGCGAAGAAGTCCTTCACAACAAGAAATAATACCTTGGATTTTTCAGGGTAGACATAGTTTTATATTCTGATGAAATTTTTTTTTCGAGAAACTTTGTGTACGACTGAAAAAATTTGATATCAATTTTGCTCAATTTTAGGACATAAACCGTACAACTCTATGAACAATGACTTTTTTTCCTTAAAATTAATAATAAAAATACTTTTTCAGTTTTCTTACAACTTTGCAGTTTTTTGTACCTTATTTTGCAATTTACTTGCTCTAGTGTAAATATAAATATAAACACGAATAATTTTTTCCTTAATACTAAATACTATATATTCGAAATTTTAAAGTCAAATTGATATCAATATAGAGCCTATATATCATATAGTATTTAATAAGAAAATTGTAAATAATTATTTCTACTCTTACAAAATCAATTAGGTACATTCTTTTTATCAGGATTTATTCGTTTCATCAAAAATTCTATTCAAAACGCCTAATCCGCCTCTGTAACTATACTGAGAAAGATGTGTTGTTTCTCTGGTATCAATGCTTCATTTCTTATTACTTTTTGATCCAATTTGACAGGCTGCCTTAAACGAAGAGGAAATAAATTCGAGATTGCACATGCATGGTATCCTATCGTGCTCTACTAGTAATCAGATGAGATATTTTCGTCCTTGTTTGATAATTTGTTGGCAACTTCGCTATCTGAAAATGACTCAATTATATTTAAAACTTCTGTTAACCTCCTATACTTGATTTTAAGGCAACTTCTGTGGTATAAGGTCCAGAAGTGTTTATTGAATTTTTACTAAATGTTTTTCAAGCTTTTTTAACAAGACAAAATTCTCAAAGAAAGGTCTATTGTGTTATTATTCCCCTTCATTGTCATAACACATTGAAATGTTTTTAATAAAGCAGTGTAATAAGTCTATCTAACAATTCTACTGAAACTATGCGAGTTATTTCCAAAAAATAACAACAAAAATTACTAGTTGGTCCATTTTACAACAATATTTAGCAACCACAAGTATTATTGAAAAATTGACGCTACATGGAATCCTTGGCCTTATTAATAGTTTGTAATAACCCTACTAACTCCCCAATTAATTCCTAACTGTTGGCAAATAGAAGCCACAGAAAAATACTATTACCAGGATATTCAGTACATATTGAACAGAATAGATGTTTTAAGTAAAAAGTTTAATTTAAAGTCTTGTCCACAAGGTCAGAAGGTTTGACTCATAATAAAAGAGAAATTGGGGGTAATAATGTTCATTTAACAATGGCCAAAAACTTAAAAAAAAAAACAAACTAAACTCATTACGTAAACTGTTTTTAGCTGACTACTTTCAATGTCTTAATGCTGTATCCAAATTACTTTTTTTACATTTATTACATTACAATTGTATTAAAGGTATGCTATTATTTATAACACAATGCCTTATTGAAGTTATATATCAAGGAAAAATGACCAAATAAGAGCCAAAGTGTGTATTATATGGTTTTTGTTTTAGCCTTGAGGGAACAAATCAAGCAACTGGGAATATTTATGCAAAACCATTTTACTATAATCTAATAAGTCCCATGGGATATGACGTTTGATACCTGTTCCTATTAACTATACACATGAAAAATTATATCATACAAGTATATTGAATGCCCATTGGTAGTGAATATTTTGCAAAAAAGAAAAAATCAACATGCTTTTTTGTAATTATTAGTTGGTTTAACAATTAATGAGCAGGATTTAGTTGCAGTGTTATCCATGCTCCTGATAGACGTATAAGATCTCATCTTTGCCAAAAAAGGAAGTATATAATCAAAACTGATTGGTTAACACATTCACCCATGTATTTAAGTGAATGATAGTTGTGAATGTAATTGTTTTTCCGCAAATATGGTAGTCCTGGCTTTGACATGACCCTCTGCTTTTATTTAAATATGAAGAGAAATCCTAACTGCAACAACTAAAAGTTGCTGGACCTCAAGAGGAAATTCAAAACACTACTAACCAGCACCTGCCTGAACCTAAATAAATAGACAGTGTTGTTCTTACATAAATGCGAAGAGAAGTCCTGGCTCTGGTTTTCAAAGTTCCCAGGATTTGAGAAGAAATCCTTGAGCTGCCTCAGCTCCTTGCCGGCCTCGAGCAGCTCGGTGTGCAGCTCCAGGGCGGTGAGCAGCAGCTTATCCCTTATCAGCTTCGCGGCTATGTCGTTATACGTTACGCCCTTGGGGTCCGCAGGGGCCCCAGCGCCCTCGCCGACGTCCTTCTGCTGCGACATGTCGCGGACCTTCCCTTGAACACGTCCCCCGTGTTTGAGGAGCCGTTTCTCGCCTCGATGTTAATTGGAAGGTTGTTGTTTGCGTGTCGTCTCGCTACATTACGGATTAGATTGAGGCAGAAGTTGTAAATAACAATAAGCAAGTAATGTCAAATCCCCCACATGTCAATCTGAGTGACATTTAGCAACTGAAATGACTCAGAACGAAGAATCTTGGCATTCGACACAGAACAATATGAAAACTTAGTCTTGTATTATGTGCTGCCTGTACTCGTAGTGGCATTTATTATTTGTTATATTGGAATTGTTAAAAATACTTAAAAATGTGTTTATTTATAAATACTTCTTCAAAAATGTATTTCCTTTGTACTACTTTAAATTTCACAGTGTATTTATATAAAAATACATAATTAAATTTCGAAGTGCTAATACTATTAGGTAATTCTATCACTGGGTTACTTTGCAGCAACAATAACAAAGGATTGTTATTAAGTTTATTTTAGTAAAACTTTTAATTACTATATACTATACAGGATGTTTCTGTGATAACAGTGTAAAACGATATATGAGGTAAAAATATGAGGATCCCATCTTATCTCTATACGAAAGGGCATCGCTACGCCCTATTCAGTGTGAATATTTGAATCTAAAAAAATATTTTACCAATAAAAAATTACTGGTTGTAGCTACAGTCACTAGATATACACAGTACCACAACGTCCGCCATATTTGGAGTAGAAATTGGGCGGGTAAATTTAAATTGGAAATGTTGAATTATATAAATGGTTTACGCCAAGTTTGTTATAGCACAATGGTTATAATAACTTCGCACAATCGATTAATTACCACTACTACTAATTATTATTTCAGACTCAAAATATTTATATATACTTCAAATATCGTTTGTTCATAATGCATATGTGGTCGAGAATTTAAAGCCATTTCTGTTTTCTCTCAGGATCTGCAGGCATCTTAAATAATCTGTATTCTTTTTTGGTATTGTTTTTGCACCAACTTACACAAGAATTATGAGGCATTTTTTAGATTTGAGCAATGATCTGTTCGTCACTTTTCATATAACCTCCATAGAAAAATATTCACAAACGCTACAAACAGCAGACACACAAACTGTCCTATTTGGGGGAAAATGAAAAATTACTCTAGGCCGCCATATTTGGAGTAAAATATGCCCTTCTCTCTCTAAACCATTGGAACATAATCTAGCGGTACTGTATATATCTAGTGACTAGTTATAGTTACTCGTATTGAGACGAAATTTAGAGTGTCACTTTTCGTTATTTGGAACAAGTCTTTAACATGAACTGTTTGCAAAAAAAACAAGTTGTACATACCAAAAAGGCAACTATCAAGAAATTCGTATTTTTTTAACGGAAAGATAAATACTTACAAAACGTTTTCTAACTGTATATTTGTACATATTTTCTCCTTTTTTGGGTAATATTAAATGAAGCCTGTTCTGATGATACTTCGTTACGCTGATTGGTAAGAGAAATCTTGTCCAGTTGTCCCAATTTTTATTTCGAACCCTGCAACTCTTCGGTCATTAAATTTATTTCAACCAAAATTACCCTAAATAGTTAGTTGGTATTTAGGCTACAGATAAATATTTTCAGAAAATGATAAATATTAGCGATGAAAGATTTACGGTTGGTTAACCTCGAATAAAATTGCCCCGAGGTGGGGCATGTTACAATGATTGGGGCAAATTGTCCCAGCATTATAAAAACAAAGTAAGAAATAAAACTATTTTGTTGCAAAAGTGATGAAACAAACGTAGGAGAGATTGCACATTATCTGCGTCACAGTTGTAACATCTCATTATTTGCAAGACATTTTCTGCTGCTCAATTGATCGGGATATATGTCAATATTGTAAGCTTAAGTTTTTTACGGTAGGTCCTTTTTGATGCTTTTAGTAAGGGACGAACCATTTTACTAAAATCACTGCCTTAGATCGGCCTCAGAGCCTCGTGTCCGTGTTTTTCTGCAGTTGTAACTCAAAGGCACTTTAAAGATGATTTACGTCAAATTTTAGAGCTTTTTCTTTCAACTTATTCTTATCTGCGTGCATTTTGAGTTTCTTTCCCATATTCAACTTGTTTATCTGCCTTTTGACTATTCTCTGTGCTTGTCTCTTGATTGTCTAATGCACCTAACTGTTTATGTTTGTCTCTTGATTGTTCTGTCTCTACTAAAATGTACTCGGGAGAATACGAAGAGTGATGCCAAACTATAATCAGTTGCAGATGCAGGTGTTGTTAAAGCAGTAAGCGTACCTCTATCCATAGATGTCAAGTTTCTAGTTTGTCGAAATCCTCACCTTCATACGATCCCGTCTTTGTACAGTGATGATCCCAGTTTTGTTCATGCTGTATATGTCACAGGGATTGAACTTGTATCAGTCATACAGATTTTCCAAACAATTTAAGAAGAATTCAATTCGTTGTATTGAAATTTATATCCCCGGAAGAGCTCGTGAATTGTGGATTCCGCAATGACAAAGAAGGATGTCATTTTAAAAAACCTAAAACCAATCAACGTCTGTAACCGACTTATCGTTCCAACTTTGTGGTATTTCTATATTTAGCGCCTTTCCTTAGTTACATAAATTTATTGTTAAACCAGTCCCTTGCCGGTTTGTTCCCATCAGCTCCTAAGACATCGTTTGCTGCTTATTTGATTATTTCTTTACATGCCTCCCATGTTGTATGTGTCCCATATTTCGTTTAACTTTGATCAAAAACAAAAATTTGCTAGCACTCTTCGGGCAGTTAACCACAAACCGAAACTGTAATTCCATTGGTATTGGCCTGCATTTCTCTCCTTTAGTTGCCTATTCTTGTAGTAAAGTTGTGTGTAAAAGTTCCTCGATAAAATAATGAGAATCTACGACACTTCGCATTCTCAAATATCGCAAACTCACATAAAACAATAAATGATATTACTTCATAGTAAATGAAAATGGATATAATGCAACCTTATAACTTTTTCTAGCTGCAGTAGATTGTTCATATTGTCATTGAATTATCTCAAACGCCACCGTGCGTCTGATAGGTGAAACACAAAAGCTAGCTACTCTGGAACTTTCTCGATGTCCGTCATTTTGTGTCCAGGAACACAAACTCGAAACAAATAAAAAAATTCTAGAAACTTTCAAATGTATCTCGTGCCCTCTGGCGGATCACGGAAAGTTCGAGAAGTACAACATTATGCAAATAAAAATGGAATGACAAAATATAGAGTGACATGAATTATATGCAATAATTAATATAGGTGTGTAAGTAAATTTATTGGGTTAGATGAGTTCGAGTATTAGTTAACTAACCCACGCAGAACGGTACAATGTATTATATAACTATAGCTTCTATAGCTAACTATAGCTGCTTATAGTACTTTGTAAGTTGATGATGTAAACATATTCATTTCATTTTCGCATCTACTAGCTAAACACAGTATAATTTATCGATTCCGTACTGATATAGTTACAGCAAAATAACTTCATTGTGCCTATTAAGGTAAATAATTCCTAATCGAATTTGTCCCGTATAGGTATTGATTACATCATTAATATCTCAATTAATGACCAAATTGCATGTTCATTTATAGCGTCCTTCCGTTTCGACATATCGATTTAATTATTTCTCTCACTTTAATTAGTAAATTTACCAATAATGCAGCAACGCTTACATACGATTTCTCCATTCCAGAATTGGTTTCTAACGCCAATCCCGTATGATAGAAGTGAAATTTAAACGTAAAATTAGAAAAGATGGACTTACAAGATATCGCAGATTTATACGGAGAGGAGTTGAAGTTTAACAAGGAGGTGAAAAAGTCGAGGTACAGTCCAAGGGCGCAGCAAATAGAGAAGAGGTCCAGACTGAATTCAAGAGATGGTGCCATTATTGACGAGCACGACCAGTTTTATAGAGATCACAAGTTGCTACTGACGCTCTTCAGGGTAATAGAAGGAATTAATTCATTACTATTGGTAGATTGAATTACAGCAATTGTCTTTTCAGAAAATCTCACTTTATTAATTCTCCTTTTCTCCTTCCTGTAGGTATTGGCCGTGATGCCGATCCAACGAGGCCAAATCGGGAAAATAACATTCGGCTGGCTGAGCGTCCCGATGCTTTACGCTTACGTCTTTTACGCAGTGATGACCATGGTAGTCATCATGGTCGGGTACGAAAGAATCGACATATTGCTGAACAAGAGTAAGAAGTTCGACGAGTATATCTACTCCATCATCTTCATAGTTTTCCTCATTCCACACTTCTGGATACCTTTCGTTGGATGGGGAGTAGCGTACGAAGTTTGCGATTACAAGAACGGCTGGGGGACGTTCCAGTTGCACTATTATAAAGTTTCTGGTAAAAATGATAGTTCACAGAAAATGCACTAAATATTTTAGATAACTCTATGGAAGACTAAAAGCTTGACTTATCCTCACCAATAAGATACAGAAACAATCACATTCCTTCTTGGAAACATGACCAACTATAACAGTGGGTCCAGTGTTTCATACCAATGGCATGTGATGGGTAGAAGGAAAAGTTGCTTATACATTTGTTTTTATAAACATAGGTGGAATGGTTTTGGAAACATTTCACTGAAGGATTTGAAATATTTCAATGAAAGTTTACAGAAATGTACAAATGTCTGTTAAAAAACCTGGTCGAATTACTCGTAGAAAATGTGCCAGAAACATTTACGAACAATATTTTCATGGAATGTTTGCGAATCGTTCATTGTAACTTTGTAACCTAATTTTCATACTGTTGTCACGTGTCACAAAAATAAGAAATAATTCCAAGAAAGATCATTTGAACGTGTATTGAATCATGTGTGAAATATTTTTGAAAGCTTTCAATGTAGTCAAATTTTTATAACCTTGCATCGTGTCAAAAACATTTTCAAAATAGATTCAAAATAATTCAGGGAAAGGTTTATGCGAAACTTCATGGAAATGTTTATTGAAACCTTTGTAAAAGATTTTCAAAAGTTTTCAATGCTCTATTTTTTTCAAGTAAAATTATTACATTTAAAATATTTAACAGATATTTCAAACAAACCTTTCAAAAAATTCAGAAAAATTTCAAAAAAAAGCAAAATAGAAATAAGTGTTTTGTAGTCTAAGTTAGTGCATACATAAATTAGTTATCTAATTATTAGTCGTGTTAATAAAAGCGAACCCGAGAAAAAGATACTGAAATGTTTCTCTGAAAGTTTATTGCAAGCGTTCATTGAAATCTTTGTGAATCATTATTAAATGTCAAAAATCTTAAAAAAACTTTAAAGGTAAGGTAATTAATAGATTTTCAAACTTCATTATATCTCTGCATCATAGAGAAGTATTTTCAAGGGAACTTGACATTTCCTTTTAAAATCAACAGTAAAATAATGTAAGTTGCTACATGTACATGCAATATTGAATCTCTATATGGAATCAACTATACGAGTTCCAAGGAATTAGTGCTTGACCCTTTTTACATTATTAATTCTAACAGACATAGAAATTTTTTACCACATATTACAACAAATTTTAAAATAGAAATGATTAAAAACAGAAAGTATACCTAAATAAAAATCATATCAACAAATGAAAGAAAAATTGATGGACTTCATTTAAATTTTTTCTCTATTTTCAGGTAAAAATTTGGTGTTTCCCTATTTGAGTACGCTTATCGTCATCATAAGTATGGGGTGCCTGATCCTCGCCGTGGGATTTCTGCTGACCCTTTCCGCCCTCTTAGAAGGATTCACCCTGTACCATACTACTGCTTACTACCACATCATAACCATGATTAACATGAGCTGCGCCCTTTGGTACATCAACTGCAGGGCGATTGGTAACGCGAGCGCTGCGTTAGCAGACACTTTCCAAAAGGTCAAGATCGAAAAATTAATCCTGGTTTAGTTGCATTTCCGTTATTTTGACTTTTTCTAGAGCATAGAAAAACTTGAACTTTTTCAGGAGATAGATGACTACTGCGCAGCTTATATCATACGTCACTATAGAGTTCTTTGGTTGGAGTTAAGCGAACTTCTCCAAGCCATCGGCAATGCTTACGCGAGAACTTATGCTACTTATTCGCTCTTCATGATCACCAATATCACCATAGCAGTAAGATAAATTCCTGTAGCGATACCAAACAACCTATTCAATATGGTTTTCTTCTAGGTGTACGGATTCACTTCTGAGGTGGTGGATCACGGTATCACCTTCTCGTTCAAAGAAATGGGACTTTTAGTAGACACTGTGTATTGCGGGGTGTTGCTCTTCGTTTTCTGCGATTGCTCGCATCAAGCCTCTGCAAATATAGCTGAGAGGGTGCAGACATCCTTGTTAAACATTAGATTGGACACCGTCGACGTAGAAACGACCAGGGAGGTTGGTAGTGGTGAATCTTTATTTTTGCGTGTTAAGGTAAGAATGTTTTTTCTTGTAGATACAGCTTTTCTTGAAGGCTATTCACCTAAATCCTCCCAAGGTGTCGTTGCAAGGGTACGCAAACGTTAACAGAGAACTCATCACTTCGGTAAGTGGAATTTAGGGTACTTTTTGGTAGTGGTGTTTAGGAAATAATAGTTGGTTTCGTAGTTGATCACTAAATGTGACTTTGGTGAAAGTTTTATGATCTACTTTAAAGTTTCATTTAGGTGAATAGTGGTGATTTCATAGCAGTTCTCCAAGATACCAATAAGCCATAAGTACCAATCGTATGGGGCATAATGAGCTGTTGAATTTGATAGGAACAGTTTTAGACCTATAAGAAGTGAATGATATGTGGGAACGATTGGAATGCAGTGTATATATTCTTCTGTTCTGATTTATTATTGCTGCCGTCCCTAATTCCAGCACAATAATTACTTATTAATGTAATAATTGACAGCATAGAAAATGGAAAAAATTACTAAAATTTCCTAATGATGAAGCATACATATGTCAATGATTTGGGTCATATATAGATCAGAGTCACTGCTGACGTTTCATAGCATATTTTCAGAAGAAAATTACACATGGTCAATGTTTTAAAATCATTTACAAAACCAAGAACAGAATTAACAAATATTGTTTTAATGTTTAATGACATGAAGTATCCATTTTGTATAGGGAAACCAAGAAAGACTGGGGATATTAAGGATGTATTATGTCATAGAACAAAGTTTAAAGACAAGGTAAATTTCTGTATAAAAACAGATTTTCAATAATTAATCATTTAGAAAATAAATGCCCAACGAAAAAATGTGTGTATTTCCGACATTATTCGAATTATATTCTCTCGTTTCCGATAAATAAACTTAATCTTACCACCAATAACTTAAATCTTAGACCATACTTGAAAAAATTGTAGTCTTGTTTTGAAGCCCAAAAATAATTGTCGAATTCTGGTGCGAAAATAAATTTTTGAGATATCGATTGTTCAAGAAGCAAAATAGAGTTTTTCAATCATTAATAACTCAGAAAGCAAATACTTCTTGAATAATATTCTTGCACTTTTGCAGTTAGCTAGGTCTAACGGCTATTGAGTTATCGGTTTTTTTTTAATAAATAGAATATAACGTTTAAACAGCTAATATTTCAGAAAGTAAGTACCTACCTCTTGAACGTTTGGATTGAGGTAATTGTTTTCTTTCGTTCGCCATTAAAGAATCGAAATGAGAATGAACCTCCTTTTTTTCCATCCCAAAGAAATGAATTTTCCAATTATTTAAATTTCCAATAAATGAAATGAATTCGAGTTGAGTGTGAAGTTTCAATTCTACAGGCACAACGTTTTTTTTAAGATATCGAGGCTTTTTCAAAAACTAAAACAATTTTTTTAATAATAAATAATTCATAAAACAAGCTCCCCACAAAAGAAGTTGTTGCACATTTTGAAACAGGGATCAGAATCTTTTTTGTTTGCCACTGAAGAATCGAAAATTCAATTTTTGACCGTTTCCGAAAAAATCTCTGTCCTTTTCTAATTTAAAGGTCAAATAAGCCATATGGCCAAGTTTCAGTCCATTAGGCATAAGATAGATATTTAATATCAGGCATAGAAGGTTTAAGAAATTGAAAAAAAGGAAATTTTTGAATTTCGCCATGAAACGCGCAGTGTAGCTTGAAAAGTTTATAATAAGACGTATGGCGCCTAAAAATTAAAAAAAGTAATAGAAGACAGTTTGTTAATAATAATAATTAGTTCGTAAAGTAAGCATTCTACAAACGGAATTCTTGCACATTTTGAATCAGGAATCAAAATTTTTTCGTTTGTTTCTAAAGATATAAAAATCTAGTATTGGAAAAACTCCTCGGGCCCCTTTTTCCTACCCGAAAAGTCAAATTTTAGAATTTTCCCAATGAAACGCGGAGGATAGGCTGAATATACAGTTATAAGACGTATGGCCCAGTTTCCACTTGTTAGGCCCCCGTGTTATTGAGATATCGAATTTTTTCAAAAAATGGAACACCGATTGTTAATCATTAATACTTAATTTAGAAAATAAGTATTCCATGGACGAAACTTTCGCACATTTGGAATCAAAGGTTCTTTTCCTTTCGTCTCTCACCGAAGAATCGAAAATCGAATTTAGAATAATTTTTTGAAAAAAGTCACACCTGACTTTTTTAAATTTCAGTTCGTTAAGACCAACGGTTTTTGAGCTATTGAAGTTTTTTCAAAGAGATCAGTTTTCAATCATTAATAACTCAGAAAATAAATACCCAATGAAATTTTGCACTTTTGAAATCATGGAATCGTGTTTCTTTGTTGGCCACCGAAGAATCAAAAATATAATTTTGGATAGTTTTTTGAAATAAGCCGCATCTTCCTTTTTCCGTTTCAATTGGTCAAACCCAACGGTTTTTGACATATTGGAGTTTTCAAATAACACAACAGGTTAATAACTTGAAAAGTAACTATACCCAACGAATTTCTTATATTTGGATCTCAATTTTGGATCGCTTTTTGGAAAAAGTTTGCAGTTTTCTTTCTTCCCTTTCAGTTCGTTAGGCCCAATGAATTTTCAGATACCGAAGTTTTTTAAAAAATAGAACAAAGTTTTCAATCATTAATAACTTAGAAAGTAAATCTCTCATGAATGAGATTTTTGCACTTTTGGAATTAAGAAATCGTCTTATCTCTTTTATCACTGAAAAATAGGAGATCCAATTTCGGATAATTTTTTGAAAAAAGTCGCACATTTCATTTTTCCTTTTCAGTATTTTAGGCACAACGGTTTTCAAGATATCGAAATTTTGTTCAAAAATAGAACATAGTTTTTCAATCATTGATAACTTAGAGTACGTACTTAAAGTAAGTACGATTTTAACGAAATTCTTACACTTTTGAAATAATGGGATCGCTTTCTTTCGTTTGCCACCGAAGAATCTCAAATCCAATTTTGGAACGTTTTTTTAGAAAAAGTCGTTCCTTCCTTTTTTCAGTTTCATTCCATAGGCCCCAACGGTTTATGAGTTGCCGAAGTTTTTTCACAAAAAAAGTGTAAACCTTAACAACTAAACCAGAAAGTAAATACTGGAATTTTGGAATCAGGAAATCGTTCGTTTCCACTCAAGAAAATTTACTGTTAGGTCTTTTTAAGGAAAAATTGAAGGATAAAGTTGTGAGTTGTTTATGGGATTTCACTATTCAATACGTTCTTATCCAATTCAACACAAATGTCTTCTATATAGATTCGCAAAATTGACCGCGGCAGCACTGATCAATGTTGAGTCGAAATTTAAATAGAAAATTTTAATGAGACAATTATGAACTTATTGTTCTATTAAAAGTACTAAGTGCGTATGTAAAATAAGACAATTATTCTTACTACATGCTAATTGTTAGTATTGTCCTTAGAAGAATTTAATACTCGAACTCTGCTGTCCCGCTGTTTAGTCACTAAATGCTTATTATAAAGCGTGAAATTTAAAATAAATTCTTTCATCTTTCAGTTAGATGGGGATTTTAAAATCTTCTTTAACATAAATGACGGGTCCCTTTTAATTTACTATGAAACCGCGGTCAAAAATAAAATCACCCTAGAAAGCAACAAATTAAAAGTTTAAAGACGTAAATAATGTCTTATTTTTATTTTCAGAGTATTGCAACTATGGCGATCTATCTGATAGTATTGCTACAGTTCAAGATAAGCTTAGTGAATCTCCGAGTATAAATTTTAAAGTAGCTGTTTAAGTGTTGATGTTTTGTTAAAGTAGAAACGAAACGATTGTTTCTGTTGCCTTATTGAAGTTTAATTATTGTTTTGCAAACTGCTTTTAAGTGTTTAAAGTACAGTTATTATTAGTGGTTTACAAGTAGCTAATCGATCTCCAACGTAAAAAAGGTACCTAATAAACGATTTAGATGCTTGATGGATGTTCGCTTAGTTTTACTTCCTGGATCTTTAATGATAAGCTGGTTTCTGTGTTAATGATGACGTTAGGTGGGTATTTTAATAGCACGGAGAGGTAGATTGAAACTAGCAATTCATTTTACGGTTTATTACAGTCTGTTTAATAGGGTATATGTAGGTAAATGATGCATTACATACTGTACAAAATAATATGACCTAAAAATTAAGTATCTATGGTCGTCGGATGGGTGGTATTCAGTCGGTCCGTTCGAATTCCTTACTCGTAAGAATGGCTACAACTTAACTCTACGCTATTTAAGTGAAGTTAATCAAAATGATACCTAATTACGTTATAATAATGTATAGAAGTGGAACGTTAAGTACACGGTACTCATAAAGTCGACCTTGGCAACGTCTAGACGCGCGCTGCTGAGAGATTATGCGTCGATAAAAGCGATCTATCGTCGATTTTCGCAGGTATGAAAAACGTGGAAAGAGGCGACCGGCTAAGAATCCTTCGCGGTCGCGATTTTTCGCGGAATTTCACTTTCGCACGCGACGATTTCCTCCCTCCCACGCGGCCGACCGGAAGGGGCTCTCTCTCTCTCTCTCTCACTCTCTCTTTTTATCGAAATACGCGTTTTCCTCTCGGTCTTTTCCCGAGCGGAGAAACTTAACATTCAGTACATCATCCCGGGATGCATGCCGTTTCCTCTTTGGAAGTACACGTTCGGGTTGCTGCTCAGCGTCGGCTCGAGCGTCGTGTACACGTTGCCGTCGTCTGGACGCAAGAAGACGCCACCTACGGATCAGTAAAATAATGGAATCAGTAAAATCATCGAAATAGAGTAAACGTAATAATAAAATGGGCGAAATGGTGAAATGGGGCCGAAGAGAATTTTTCAGGGATCGACACCGACTCTTTTGACTTTGAAGCAAATAAAACTCAAGGAAATGAATGGAAGTGTGGTGCTTAACTACAAAAATCTACACAACTATAAAGTATCGTTATTCATTGTATCAAATAAAATATATAAAATTATGTTTGTACAATCACACATTTTTTGGGATGAAATACTACAAGTTTTTTTTTTGTAAAATCTGTAAATCTTATTTATAACAAATTGAATCACCACATGAACAAAATTTGGTTGGTAAACAAAAGAAAAAGTAAAAAAAAATTAATCAAAAGCATCATGACAATCTATATATAAAAAATCAATCATATCATCAAAAAATCAGTTGTATGCAAATTTACCTTATGAGATATTCATACAAAGGGAAAAATAATCTGTTTTAGGGTTATTAGGATACAAAAAGATGAAGTATTTATAATAAAAAAACATAAATGGCAATTAAAAAGGTATAGATGAAAACATAAGAGTACATAAATATGAAATACTGCTTCATTTGATCAAATCTAAGAATATAACACATAAGATAAGGTCTAATTCGAATAGGCTCGGAAGAAAAGCAATTTGGGTTTCCAAAATTTTGAACATGTCTATGATACATTTTATATAGCATGTCTATATTTAGCTTAAATAGCATGTCTATTTATATAGCATGTCTTTGCTATATTTTAATGAATTGTTTGATGAAGAAAAAGTATTTATGATAAAATAAATGGTAATTAAAAAGGTATTGATGAAAACATAAGAGTACAGAGATATGAAAAACTGCATAATTTGATCAAATCTAAGAATATAACACATAAGATAAGGTCTAATTCGAATAGGCTCGGAAAAAAAGCAATATGGGTTTCCAAAATTTTGAACATGTCTATGATACATTTTATATAGCATGTCTATATTTAGCATATCTATATTTAGATTAAATAGCACGTCTATTTATATACCATGTTTTTGCTGTATTTTAATGAATTGTTTGATGAAGAAAAAGTATTTATGATAAAAAAAATAAATGGTAATTAAAAAGGTATTGATGAAAACATAAGAGTACATAAATATGAAATACTGCTTCATTTGATCAAATCTAAGAATATAACACATAAGATAAGGTCTAATTCGAATAGGCTCGGAAAATAAGCAATTTGGGTTTCCAAAATTTTGAACATGTCTATGCTATATTTTATATAGCATGTCTATATTTAGCATATCTATATTTAGCTTAAATAGCATGTCTATTTATATAGCATGTCTTTGCCATATTTTAATGAATTGATTGATGAAGAAAATGTATGGAAAATCCAAAAAAGTAAATAAATTGAGAAACTGGGTTACACAACAAGTAATAAATTGAACTCCACTCTGTTGTACCATCTGTGTAATGTCGATCTTAAAATGATAATGACATACAAATGCCTTGACTCATATTAGTCATTACGATGATCACATAATTAGTCATATTTCCCCTAGGTTTATAATTTGTTTGATGTTGGTCTTAAACTGATAAAATACACGACATAAAAAACATACAAAACATAACTCTTAGCAGTTATGATCCTCTCAATATTCATATTTTTACAAGCTGTTTAATGTCGGTTTTAAATTGATCAAGTCACACAAGATAACTTGACTCATAGTAGTCGTATCAACAGTCACATTACGGGTAGTATTTATAATTCTTTCAGTTTTACAATCTGCTAATGTACGTCTCAAACTGATCAAGTTTGACAACACGACTAGATACTATAGACAGTAATCATATAAATAATTATATCAGTAGTCATATTACACTTAATTTTACAATCTGTTTAATTTCAGTCTTAAATTGATTGTCATTCATTTTATATTACATGTGAGACGAAGACTGCTATTTTTATTTTTTTCCTGTGTTTTATAGTCCACTCCAAAATTGTTGATCCTGCATACAATAAAGCAAATAAAGCAAATAAAGCAAATAAATAATAGCAATAAACCATAGGCGCAGCATAAGGAATTACGCAGGTATCTATTTACAACTTATTTCTCACAAGGGAAAATATCCAGTGTGATTCAATCTCCCATAATCCTTGTTAATGGGTATTAAGCGAATTTACGGTAATAAATACATTGTTATGAAACGATTGTTGCTGAACGTCATCTCCTACTTAGGTAATATAATTTACATAGGTACAGACCGCATTTTAGAACTACGCAGGTTCCAAGCAACGCCACCAAGACAGTTGTGTTGTGATATTTCTAGAAGTGTAATTGTTATATATTTTACCGCTAGTGGTGTTGTGCAATTTGTAAGGAGTGTAAGGAGTAATATGATACAGGGTTATTCACGTTATTCGACACGAAGCATTATGGCTAAAGTAATTTATGGACCTATTAGCTCCAAATTTTGAAAATATTTTCATGTTGTGCAGGGTGTGCCTGTAAATTAAATTTGACATCTACTATTGACTTATTTGAATTAAACAAGTTATTGCCTTTTAAATATTGTAATTATTTTGCCTTAATTTTTATACACACCTTGTACAAGTTCGTAAATATTTCACAAGTGGGATGTAAAGGTTGTTCAGTTAATAGTCTTCAGCAATAATTTAGCTAAAAATAAGAAAACGCCAGTTAAGGATTTAAGCATCAAAACTGATACATTTTCACAAAATAAGAGACATTTCAAAAACCATAAGGCTTAGGTGCCTTAAGGTAGGGTTAGGTTAAACCTTAATAAAACTTAAAACTTACCATTATTTTGATATTAATATCCGAAAATAAAATAATATACATGGTATTCCAGTTAGAAAAAATAAAACTTCAATACCTTTAGGGGTCTTGGCACACCCTGTACAACATTAAAATATTTTTAAAATTTAGAGCTAATAGGTCCGTATGGATCCTAAGGGAAAAACTTTTTAAATCAATTACTTTAGCCATAATGCTTCGTGTCGAATAACGTGAAAAACCCTGTATATACTAAAACTTTTTAACCCACAATAAGAAATATTTATGTATTTATTAAAAGAAAGAACGTTTTTCTAAGGTTCCGCAAATAATGAACGTGAAAAAAGATTTGAAAAGAAATCTAAGCTTAAATATTTTGGAAAAAAGGTGTTTATTTTTCTTAAAGGTACTTTTTTCAAGGATATGATTACTAACATGGATTTTTGGCATAATGAGATTCAGAATTTAAAAAATACGAAAGTAATAGCTTGTAGGCAGTCATTCTTACAATGAACGATGACAAACATATTCTGAAGCTTCCCATGCTTTAAAAGATTATGCAATGATTGATTCATGCGCGCTCATGGATACTTTCGGTAACGGAGTGCATAAGTTGCATCACTTAACTTCTTAATCTCGTTCAATTGAGCTTTTAGTCCACATTTGTACGCTTTCAAAATAGTTACTAGGTTGCAAAATAATCAGTCCTTATCAATTCCTCACTCTCTCAAAATTTTCAGGTTTTTTTAAGGCGTATGCGAGTGAGATTGGAGGTATCTGTGCCCTGAATCACCTTATTTATAATTTTGAAAGCATCATGTACTTACTTTTGTACGTGTTTGGTGTGCAAATCAACTGAACTGTCGAAAACCTGATAGCTTAGTAACCGAACAGCTCAATAACTTACTAGTCCGATTATCAAATACTCTAATGAATTAATAGCCAAATATCTCGATAATCTGACAGCTCGATAAACTAATAGCTCGATATAACCAATAGTACAAGAAAATAGCAGTCTAATAACTTGATATCATTAAATGCTAAAGCAAAAATAAGAAAATTCGTAGGATACCTCTGTTATCTTGAGTCACACCGATGTTTCAACTTCCAATCTGTAGCCAACATGTAAGAGCTGGTCAGTGTAGAAGATTCAAGGCAATTTAACGTGTGGAATGATTACTGAATGCTGGTCACAGTAGTTTTCAGCGACCACCAAAACCCTTTATAGATTACTGTGTCAATTTTTTACATATTCACCCCCGCACCCCTCATTTTCCCCACAAGAGTGGAGGATCAGAGCGACAAACCATACCCGAAGTGGGGGATGATCATGGAGTGATTGTGGGAATCATTTTCAACGACTACAAAAACCATTTAGAGCATTTTTCGGCGGTTTTTCAGGTTTTCATTTTCTCACCCCTCGTTTCCACCCCTAATTTAGGGAATGAGGGTGTGTATCAATATCACTATTTTGCTTTGAGAAAAATTATACAAAAAAAAACCAAACAGATTTTTGAAATGGGCAACCTCTCCCCTCCTAGAATAAAAGTTGAGACAGTGAAATAAACCACTTACTCAAAATTAAATTTTGACACTTACTCAAAATTAAATAAATATAGTGTGACAAGTCAATATTTTTTCTGCTTTAAGCCTTCGTATATTCATTTAAAATTTTATTTGCAGACACTAAATAAAATGAAAAATGTCGATTAAACGGCCATTGAAGAATCAATTTTTTAAATAAAAAAAAAAATCAGCTTCGAATTTTTAAATGCCCGAATTAAACTCTTTTAAAGCTGAATCGACAAAAAGGTTTAAGAAAATAACAATTATGGACGCGTTAGAGTGGGTACTGGAACATATACGAAGTGTCATTTATTTCAAAATTTTAAGACGCTGTATAACGGAGGTATTTTCACTTAAGGCCTTAGAAAAGGGGGCGGTATAGGGGGTATCAATCTGATCCATTCCTTTCCCATAGCAGCACACAACTCGCTTCTCTCATAATTTTTAAGAGAATATAAATAGCATTCTCTATTTAAAAGCTTTCTTTGTACGTCAAACAAAAGTCGACGATCCAGTTTTCAGTCAATTTCAAAATTTCTATTTTTTAAGTTTTAATATTGGGCGTTTCCACCATATTCTACAATTCACCAATTTTTGCCAAGGGAAGAAGCATTTTTTGCCGACCTTATTCCACCTTCAGTAATAACTACGAGCACCTACTATCTCATTTAATTTTCCGGAGAAGGCTACAACATCTGCAAGTTTCACCGGAAATTACAAATTTCACAGCCGTTTTTCGTGGTCAGAGACAATTATAACATTAATTTAAAATATGAGTTTCACTAGCAATAATAATACCTGTGTACGTTCTTACTCTTTACCTACTTATTTATTATACAATTTTCACGTGGGATATGAATAGGTACTTAAACTGCACTAGGTATTTAATAGTAATGTTAGCAGTGAACGTTACTTTGTTTATAATTAATTTTCAGTTTTAATTGTCATTCTTTGTTTGTATTGTTGTTTTATAATTAGGTGTAAACAAAATTGGAAGCATAAAATTTTAAATGGATTTTGAAATTGTTACTTTCTTGATTATAATTCTTGCGATTAGTTACAAATAATGATAATATAAATGGACTGTTACGAGTGAAACGTGTAATTAAAGTCGAGACATCGGACCGGCTGCTCCACTAAAGAAACAATTTCATACGATTACTCTCATCTAGGTCAGGTCTTGTTAAATTATTTATATACTAAAAAAGTCCGCATTTGAAACCTTTCAATCCCTTAAATTATTGCGTTAATGCAACGTTATTGCAATAAACGACACGACGAGCGTGTTTCTCAAAAAATAAGAAAACGAGAGAAAGAGAGAGATACTCATTCAGGAATGGACCGCTAACGAGTAATTAACCTAAAAATTATGATTCAAATAATAGTATCAGCCTTTTTTAGGGTTTTTTGGCAACACTGACGCTTGTTTCAAATGTCCATCCGTTTATTCCGCCCCAAAAGTAAAAAATTATGCCACTTATGTCCCCAACTCGAGACGAAACGTCAGCTAATGATTAAATGGTCCAAACTTTGAAGGAGTTTCATTGAAGGGGATTACGAAAGAAACTCATGGTCTTAAGTAGCTTCCAGTTATTATCCGTTCGTTTGCGATTGACAGCTCATGATCCTCATTATAAATGCAAATCCAGGAATGGTTGTGTACTACCGGCCGAAAGAATTTCCCGATAATAAATAAGTTTAAATAGGAATTTCATGTCGTGGCATTTACTTTTCTTGGTCCACCGAGTAGTAACTCAAACAACAATAGATTCATAAAATTATCGTAAAGTATCGATGGAAAAAGGCCGCTTACTGATGGTGCGTTCGACTTTAGGTAAATCAACACGATTTAATTAATATTTTAAATTTCAATAAAAATGATTAAGTTTGGAATAATACTACAGTTAATCGACCATTTCATTAAATTGTTTAATTATTTAGGTACATATAACTTCGTCCTGCGCACGATTTCGGAAGCTGAACTGAAATGTTTCAAAGGGAAATAATAGAATACATATAATTTGAAACCAGTGGAGAATAATGACCGTTATCTTTTTTTTTTTGTTTTATTGTTTGCAGGGGACCGTCTTTTTCATGGAAATATAATTATATTCCTTCCTCTGTATGCGTCATGTGTCATCTATATTCGTCCTCTGATGTTAATGGTGCATTTCACAAAATTCCTCGTCATACGAATCAGCTAAGTCTCCGGTGCCTATCGAAATAACTAGAGGCTCCACAGTTGCGTCTATTAAGTGGTCAACATCTCACATCTTTTGATCTTCTTTTATTACATGATTTACAGCATTTTTCCAATTTTCACTGGTCACTTTGGACAATGATGTTAGGATACGCTGACGTACATCATGCAATTCAAAAGTAGTGTTGTTTCTATCAAAGTTTCCTTTTACTTGAGCCCATATGAGCTCGATAGGATTCAGTTCGCAATGGTATGGAGGTAATCGTAGTATAGTTTATCTTTTCTTTTTACCCATTTCATCAACAACGTAGTTTTTGAAGTTTGCTTTATGTTGCCTCGCAATAAATAACAATTATTGTGTTATCATGTCATGATCGTCATGATTGAGACCTTTCTGCTGTACCAATCAATCATAGTTGCTTTCCTCCATTATGTTATTAGCAATGATTGCTCAAGTCTGGAATGGTTACTAGCGTTATCCATTACAATTGCAGCATTTTCTGGCAGCAGTTCAAACATTTGTTTACAATACTCTTCAAAAACATTCGCATTCAATTCCTCGTGGTCATCTTTTGTTGAATTCGAAGCGAATTCTAGCATACCACCATTTACAAAACCACTTTCAGTTCCAATATGGGTAATAATCAACGTACGTCATTTTCTGATCGGTGCATTGGACCCACTGGAATATTCTTCCATGATTGCTTGGTGGGAAGCTTTAATATCAGTGTCTATCCACTGTTTTTGTAAAGTATGTCCTTCATTCAGCCATATTTCGTCCAAATAATAAATAGTCCTTCCTTCGGATCGGTATTTCTTGATTGCTCTTAAATAATTTCTTCTCCAACCGACAATCCGTTCTTTATCAAGAAGGATAGATTTTCTATTCTGTTTTTTCCACGAAAAACCTACCTCGCGCAAATTTTTCCACAATTTGATTGTGCGTACTTGAGGTAAATCGTCGTCTACTTGAACTGCACGTAAAACTTTGTTTATTGTTGGTATCTACTTATTGAAATAAAGAGTGATTTTTGCAGGTCGTTTTGGTGCACTAATATCTCCATGTGTTCTCTTCCTTAAAAGCTTGTTGATTCACTAACTTCCGCCATAATGGAACATGTAGAAACTATCTCACGAACGAACTCGTGACTTTTGATGAACAAGTGCGTCGTGCACATTGAGCACTATAGTCTTTTCTCTTAGAGGGTATGCTACATTTGTAGTGAACTTAACTGCTGTGAAGTGTGAAGCCGATGCTATTTTCATAAACACTGCTCAAAGGTCGCAAACGTTTTTAATAAAATTCGTCTCTCTCATTTTTATTGCTCTTACCCGTCCATCAGTAAAAGCATTCTAACTAAACAATCCCCAAATTCATTTAAGTGATAAATTGCTACTGGCAAATAATGATCCTATAATGAAGGTACGTCCAACTTTTTTCGTCATTATTCTTCGTAAGTACATAGGTATCTATTATTCACAAAGGCATTTAACCACTGATTATTGAGCTTTAAAGTAGCGATTACCTTGAGCCGGGACACACGAGCTCGTTCCCGCGGTTTAATAATCGCTTAAATAGCAACCTAATTCGCTCCCAATGCCCTTCGTTAGTTTTGCTAGGAAGCAGATAGAAAGTGGTGGGTTTATTTATTTAATAATGAAATAAAAATTAAGCGTTAGGCACAAGAGTTGCATTCGATGACAGATTATTTATAAATAGCGAAATATAAAAAGAGAAGTTTGTTTTTCTACCATAACTAAGTACCTAGTTATAAAAATAATCATATACCTACACAACACATGTACTCATAACTTGTTCGTAGTAAATATGTGTGCAATAATTCATAATACCATTGAATTTCCACGTTACACTTTGGTAAGTTGTGTAACGCCTATGGTTTATCATCGTGTTATTGCTGGGACCCATGATTTGAGCTGTCAGCCGCAAACGAACGGAAAGTAAAGGGTTTAATGTATAACTTCAAAAATGTGCGTCACCTTTGAAGACTTTGTGTATTATGGCGAAGCTTCCGAAAATTATTTCTTGTCTATAATGAAATTAATTTGACAAAACTCACTCATTTATCGAAGAAATCAATAAAATGGAACAAAAAACTGTAAATGTTGAATTGCTAGACTTTGCATTATTCTTGTTTGATATTTCGATCCGTTGTATTTTTAGTTATAATTAGTAACTTACGTATAGATCGTAACGAAACCTAATTGCGTGTGCGAAGCGCCCACCTTTCGCGGCTTGCTTTAAACCGCCTCAGTTTTCACTGAAAAGCCGACCGCGGCCCGAGGGGAAAGATCCAAACGCGGTTTTACGGGTACGATCGCGTTTTAAATTCGCGGGATGAGCGCTCGCCGAGCAGATTCCTCTCTTCTGCCTGTCCGTGACCTTTCTTCCCCGGTAGCGCGACGCCCGTCGGAAGATCATGAACGTTTCGAGTAATAACGATTAAAATACCTGAAGAAGTTGCTACTTAAAATTCCAAAAATTGCCGACGCATCTCGCGCCACTCCCACCGGTTCATTCGGACGAGAAGAGTTCGGGCCGGGGTTAGCCTATAACACTCGCTATGTATTATACTGTATATAGCAATGCTATTTAATGACGTATCGGGTAATAATTTTATCGAAATAGCGGAATTGATGCAGTCTAACTGTTGTTAAAGATATAGCATTAACGTACTCTGATCTAGGTTAATTCGTGTCGATATTATCTTTTAGTTATGTACTGTCGGATGGTAATTGAACCGGCATTACGTTTCGAGCCGATCCGATGATTTTTGCCCGGGACAGATCTTGCTTTTGATAAGCTAAATGTGGTTTTCGATATCAAGCCAAACTTCTGTAACTTGAATTCTACAGGTATGTTTTGAAAGCAATTGCAAATTTGCAGGACAATCCATATATGTGATTAGGAATCTGTATTGGGCTACGAAATGCAAAAATTTTTCATTTTTTTTATATTTTTATTTATTCGTTTACTAAAATTCCTTCAACCTACAAAATTTATGAAAGGCGTATAGGGGGCATCAATACCCGTACATAGATTGGCCCATTAATCTATAATTTCGATATATAATAAAATTTGTTTTGTACTTACTAGGGTATCAGATTTCTCAAAGAAACCGGCCGACAGCGTCAGTACTGTATAATAGTGTACTATAGCATAACTAGACAATTAACGTATTATAATATGAATTTCAATATAAACTATCAATAAATTAAAAATAACCAATATGGCACTATTGAATTTATTCGTATCGTTAGAAAGCAGCTTTTTTTCGTTTTCAGAATATTTTAACCAACCACCTTCACAGATTTACAGTTGAAAAGATAAAAATGCATTGTAATATCTTACAATGCTTATAATTAATGGTGACAATTCTTAATTAGGTATTATTTATGCATTAAATGAATTCTATTTTATTTATTTATTTACCAAAATTCCTTCAACCTACAAAATTTACACTTGAAAGGCGTATAGGGGACATCAATACCCGTACATAGATTGGCCCATTAATCTATAATTTCGATATATAATATAATTTGTTTTGTACTTACTAGGGTATCAGATTTCTTAAAGAAACCGGCCGACAGCGTCAGTACTGTATAATAGTGTACTATAGCATAACTAGACAATTAACGTATTATAATATGAATTTCAATATAAATCTATAAATAAATTAAAAATAACCAATATGGCACTATTGAATTTATTCCTATCGTTAGAAAGCAGCTTTTTTTCGTTTTCAGAATATTTTAACCAACCACCTTCACAGATTTACAGTTGAAAAGATAAAAATGCATTGTAATATCTTACAATGCTTATAATTAATGGTGACAATTCTTAATTAGGTATTATTTATGCATTAAATGAATTCTATTTTATTTATTTATTTACCAAAATTCCTTCAACAGACAAAATTTACACTTGAAAGGCGTATAGGGGGCATCAATACCCGTACATAGATTGGCCCATTAATCTATAATTTCGATATATAATATAATTTGTTTTGTACTTACTAGGGTATCAGATTTCTTAAAGAAACCGGCCGACAGCGTCAGTACTGTATAATAGTGTACTATAGCATAACTAGACAATTAACGTATTATAATATGAATTTCAATATAAATCTATCAATAAATTAAAAATAACCAATATGGCACTATTGAATTTATTCGTATCGTTAGAAAGCTGCTATTTTTCGTTTTCAGAATATTTTAACCAACCACCTTCACAGATTTACAGTTGAAAAGATAAAAATGCATTGTAATATCTTACAATGCTTATAATTAATGGTGACAATTCTTAATTAGGTATTATTTATGCATTAAATGAATTCTATTTTATTTATTTATTTACCAAAATTCCTTCAACAGACAAAATTTACACTTGAAAGGCGTATAGGGGGCATCAATACCCGTACATAGATTGGCCCATTAATCTATAATTTCGATATATAATATAATTTGTTTTGTACTTACTAGGGTATCAGATTTCTCGATTTACTCAAAATGGAAAAAAACAATATTTAATTGAACTGATTGAAAGTGATAAAATTTTTTCACATCTTCTTTGAATTGCTTTTTTAGCATCTTCTTACTAATACTCAGTAGTCTCAAGTTATTTGGCAATTGGTTGAAAAAATTTCTGGCACAGTACTCATTGGTTCGTTGAGCTATAGTTAGCTCATGCAATGGCAGTTGTATGCTTTTATAGCGAGTATTACATGATTTTAATCGATAATCCATTTGGAGATTTTCATAGTTAACATTAATAGATTTCAGAATGAAGACTTCCTTAATGTATAATAATAGTCTAACCACATCTTGTTCCTTTTATCCAATTATTTTCAGTCTATTATTTTGAAGTCTATTTAATGGGTTAAGAGCTGGGTCATATAGTCCACCCCATCCAATTATATCATACAAAGCGAAACTATGAAAAAGTCCATAGTATAATTTAAGCAACTGCTTCCTTGAAAGTATTTGACGCACCTTATAGAACACATGTACTAAATATTTTGGTTTTTTTTTAATAATGTTGTTGACATGCAAAATCCACCTGATTTTATAGTCATATATTACTCCAAGGTATTTAGCACTAGTCTGCCTTTTTAATTGGTTTCTATTCAGCTTTGTACCTATATCTACAGGGTTGACCATTTTCCAAGGGGCACAGATTTCCAGACGCGCGGTGGGAGGTTACATACTCTGCAAGCGACATCCCCACGCAACTGCGTTAAACCAACCAATCACAACTCGAATTACGTAAAACATTTTCCTTACTATCCCTTATTTATATAACACCGATGGTTAAAAATTCAAAACAATAAGAGACTCTTTATAACTTTCACAAAATCACTTCAATTCTTTTTGCTTGGTTACTGGCCAATGTTCAATTGTTTATAATAATTTATTCGTTTAAATAACGTTGGATATTAATTAATGACCATGAATCAAACGACTATAAAATTGTTATAAAAATTAGCAACTGATTTGGATTGGACAAAGCATAAATTTGTTCATACCGCCTGCTTAATTTTGTTTGGTAATAAGTGAGTCGTTATAGTGAAATTGTATTAATTCACAAATACTAACTCTGGTTAAATTTATGAAATTATAAAGTTCGCGGTTTGAAAGAAAAAAAAATTGTGAGTGAACGCAATTTAAATGATTTAAAGTACATCGAAATTATTTAGTTCCCGTTTTGATTACTCTTATAATTGTCTCAATTTCATGCGATGACATTCGAAAAAATTCAGGCATCCATTCTTGCTCGAATCAACAATCGAATCGATTCATCTACTGTGCGTTTTAAAAAGTGTGTAGGAGTCGTATCAGACGCAGACACGACCAATTTACGGCGGCTCTTTTTTTCTATTCCAATAATTATGTGGGGCCGTTTCCCAGGCGATTTTCGATTTTTCAGGCTTTCTTCATTAGCATACATTCTCGATTGGTCCACTTTCAATTAACTTCTCTTCTAGCCTGTTATTATGTCTAACTATTTGTTTTTATTTATGCCCCCGAATCACGAGTCCGATTAATGGCGCTCCGTCACGTGATCCGAGATCTTTAATTAGCGAAAAATTATTGCTGGCCCTTTAAATTCTTCATCGATGATTGCTTTGGTGGATGAGTACCGTATAGTTTGCACATAACAAGCTAAGCAATCATATACGTATGTACTAATAAAACGAATATTAATTCTGTTTTAAGTAGTGTATATTATTTAAAAACATCTAACGTGCCATGTTTTTACGTAACAGATTTTGAACTCAAAAACCCTTTAGGGCGTGTTTTAGTGTTTAAGGCATACTGAACCTTTCTTTGTTAACATGCCAGGATTTGAAGTATTGTAGTTTCGAAATAGGAAATTATGAATATATATTAATTTTTTTATTTCCGAGAAGTACAGGGTGCGGTGTCATAACTTTCATTTTTGAAACGCGTGACATTCAGGGTGTAGAGGTCCTAGTAAACGTGCCTTTCGAAATCGGTTCAATGTAGCCCCGGTAGGCCCTGTCCCAGATCGGAAATCGATTGTTACATGGATGGCTTCGTTCAGACAACCCGGAAGTGTGACAATACGAAGAACGTTCTTGAAGACGCCATTGTTTTTTACAGTGATGAGGCCCATTTCCAGTTGAGTGGATACGTCAATAAACAAAACATGCGTTAGTGGGCTGACACCAACCCCGTGAATTGCATCAAAGGCCTTTGCATTCACCTAAAGTTAGTGTGGTGTATATTCTCCTCAACTGGGAATATTGGTAGCTGGATTTTTAAAGACAATGAGGTAACAGTGACAGTGAATTCTGACCGGTATGTGAACATGTTGGAAGAATTTTTCCCCTCGACATGAAGAATTGGATTAAGGGGACGTTTGGTTTCAACAAAACGGTGCAACGGCTTCCAGGGCATCGATGGGTGTTTTGAAGGAACGCTTCCCGGGGTGCCTCATGTCAATAAGGAGCGATTGGGCGTGGCCAGCCTGTTACCCTGATTTGGTCCCTTGCGATTCTTTTTGTAGGGTTTTTTGGAAATTCTGTGTTTATGTCAACCGCCCAAGGATGCACGAAGATCTCAAAGCCAAGAAATTGTCAACATACCCGCTGGCATGCTGAAAAGGGTTATGACAAACACCATAAATCGGCTTATTCAGTGTTTGGAGAATGGCGGGCGTCACCTACCTGACATGATTCTTAAAGCTGCGTGAAACAGAACTTTACGTATCTACCTATATTGTAAAAGAAATTCTAATTCACAAAATGGGTTTCATTGCGTTTAAAAAAAGGAAGTTATGATGCCGCACCCTGTATTTATTCCATTTAGAATCATTGAGGCAATAAATACGTCGTCGTCGTCTAATGTAATACAGCAATTACGATGACAATTTTGGTCGCCATCGATTTTATATTGCTGTTTTCTATCAACGGGACCCGTGTATGTATCACGGTCACATGGGAAATTGATTTGCCAGTCTTTTGTCTAATTAATGTACTATGGTCAAAAATACAGAGAAAAGACTTTTACTGGAACTTTCGAATAAAACATCAATTTTTTTAGACTCAGTTATCTGGCACTTGTTGAATTATTAGTTATAACTTATAAGTACATATTATTCGGTCGGTAGAATACTGTTTTAACCGTCGACATATCTCATTAAGTCAAGGAGCGAGTTAGCAGGTTCAAAATTAAAACTTAAACTTTGTTCTTAGATGGTAGTATATTCGTAAAATTTTAATAAAACTCGTTGAAGTATTCTTCGTGTTTACTGAAGGACCTTCTTCGTTTTTTACGATTTTTTCGAAAACGCTCTCGACGATTGTGGATAATCTGCGCAGAATTTGGATTAACTGCAATGTAGTTTTCCGTTTTGGGGTCCCTTGATGCCAACAACTCTCCGTTCGAAAGGTTTTATATATTTATATATAATATAATTGTATTGAGTAAATGTCTCTGTTAGTTTCGTTAACGCGCCAATTACGCCAATTAAAAACAAAATGGCAGCTGAATTTTGATCTGACGTAGATATGCCGTAAGTTCTATAATTTCTATGTTCAACATATTTTTTATACTTTACTCTATACGTTTTACTTCAAGAAGAACGAAGTTGACATTTTGATAACGCCCACATAACTGATTCTAAACTACAATACCCCTGATTTGTCGAGCACTTTAAATTCAATAGCTTTTGTATAGAAAGTGTCGTTTCCAATGCGTACTCCTCGCCAGTTAATGGATCGTTTCCATACGTTGCCAAATCCGGTGTAACAACGTAATTACTCTACACTTAAATCTCGTTCCTGGACGATTAAATGCGTATTAAAATGAAATTATCGTATTACAACTATTTAAGTAAATTACACGTTAAACATACAACAGTAAAACATCCTGATCGTATCCGTAGTAGTCTTTTTTAGTCTGGGAATAGCAAAAAATTCTCGTTAGACTTGCGAAGTTGTAAAAATTTTTTTGAATCAAATTTAATTCGGTGTTTAAGGTAAGTGAATTGAAAAAAAAAGAATAAAATAAAAAATGAAAGTACTTATGTAAAGTATGCTCTACGCCTGTTTTAGGACAAATACCTTATCTAAAAAAGTAAAAAAGTAAAAAACTATAACGTGCTTTGTATACTTGGTGACAATTTAAAGACTTTAAAGCGGATTTAAGTGAAAACTTACGACAATTATAAAAATTGGCGAGACACGTCTATTTTTATTTCGATGGGGAACCATTTTGCGCATATTTTTAACCCTGTCGTTACAACCTTTTAGCCAGGATGAGTTCCACACCTAAAACACAATCGAATTACTCCTTAAGATGGAGCACTTCCCTATTACGTACTTTCTGTTAGATAATGGTTGAATGAATACCACCAAAATCAGTGGATTGGTACAAGAGGAGCTGTGTAATAGCCGCCACGTTCCCCCGACCTAACACCTATGGATTTTTTCCTCTGGGGTTATTTAAAATCTGCGGTTTTTCATTCCTAACCTGATTCAATTGAAGAACTAAAAAAGAAAATTACTCAAGAATGTCGTCGCATATCCAGTGACACTTTGGCGAAAATTCGAGAAGAGTTTAACAATAGGCTTTAATATTGTCTTGAAAATAACGGAAACCATTTTGAACATCTATTGTAAAAACCTTTTTTCAAATAAATCATTTAATTCTCTGATAATAATCACTATTTTATTTCAAACCTTCGTAAAACTTTTTTTTAATAAGATTCGACTAAAAACAACAAAAACACACAAAAAAATCAATACCTAAGTAGAAAATTAACTTCTAAACCTTCTATATTATCACTTTACATTTTTATCTAAGGAATACCTCTTGTTCATTTTCACGAAAATTACATAACCAAATTCAGAAAAGAAAAAACCATCGAATTCAGAATTTGATAAGCTTTAAAACGAGATACTACTTAACCCCTCTTCCCTATTTAAATTTTAGGGGTGGAATTTGCTCTGGCTAAAGGGTTGAAGTGACAGTATTGAATATATGGGCAAAATGGTTAATCCTCGAAATAAAAATCGACGTGTTTCGTTATCTTTTATAATTTGCGTTATTTATAAATTTAAAACTGATTGAAAGTTTTTAAATTGTCACCAGATATATACGTACATAGGTATGTAATAGTTGTACATAATTTTTATTAAATCGAATGAGATGTCTCCAATAGTGCATTCAATAGTTTAACCATTTATAACAACTCTTAAACAAGTGTTTATAACAAATGTGTATGATATGATAATTATTTCTTAATCAGTTAAAATTGACATTTTTAATACTTTTGGTAACAAATTGTAAGCAGTAACGTAGACTGAAATTAAAAATTCACCAACTGGCTTCATTTATTCGAAGATTGAAATTATTCGAAGTGGAAGTGTGAATTCGTACTTGTTTATACAATATAAATATAGAATCTTGTTTACAACGTTTCGAGTCGGAAAAATTTCCTAATTAACAATTTGCTCGAGATATAAAAATATTAACGTAATTTAAAATTACATCACGTTCTCTTGAATGACTAATATATAATACTCGGCTCGGTAAGATCGTTGCAAAAAATCTTGAACATTATTCAATCATTTGAAAAAATGTATTTGTGATTAGGTACTTTCAGGGTCGGACAGCGGTCGCCGCCCAAAACGTTTTAGTAAATCACTTACGCATAAATTATCTTATTTATATTAAATTACTATAAATTTTCAAGAAGTTTAAAACCAAAGGGGCGGGTCTAGATGTATTAGGTGTGTTAGTAGGGAATTCTCTTCGACGCATTTCTAGGTTTATTTCGATAGAAATGGCGGCCTCTTAAATTAAATAAAAATTCATAATTCTTATGCTTTTAATCTGACGCAGAGATATTATAAAGATTTTTTTTGTAAGCTTAAAATGTTCTATAACTTTTGTATTTAACATTTTTTTATATAATTATTCAAAGGATTACATGGGAAAAATTAAAAATTCCATATTATTTGTAATTATATTATATATTGTACAATAGAACTAAATAGCCATCGGATAAAATGGCATAGTTTGGTAAACGTCATGTTAAGACTCATGTCATATATTTTATGACAAAATACTTTATGTTCATAATTTTAAAGTTTTTGTTTTGAAAAGTGCGAACTAAGCCTCTTCGACTGGCCCTGCCTTCGGGATTTGGTTACATGTGCGCTACTTCGTCTTCAAAACTGATAGGATAGCAATTTCGAAAATTCCAAATCCATCCATTTTTGGCGAAAATCTCCAAAACTTTCGTTTCAGCTCAAAATTAAGAATTTTCGAATTTCGGGATTGTAGTTGCAGGGGACTTTCTTGAGAGTACTATAGTCCTGTTGTAAAATTTCAATTCACTGAGAGGGCAAAATTTCGAAATATCGCGATTTTTCAAAAACTGGGGAAATGCCATTTTTTAAAAAGGTATAATTGTGAAAGTCGGCGTCATATTGAATAAATTCTACCACTTTTTAAATCCAGAAAATCAGTACCTTTCGCTTGCCATGGGAATTTTAAAAATCCCAAATCGAGCCATTTTTTGGAGAAAATCGAAGGGTTATTTTTCTTTTCAATTTAACCTAAAAGTATGAATCTTCGAATTTCGCGGCATAAGTAGAAAATAGCTTTCTTGAGATGATCTATGGTCCCGTTGAAAATTTTGCTGGCCTTTGGAAATGCTATTTTTCAAAAACTAATAACTCGGAAATTATTTTACTTCTTTGCATCAGGATATCATCCCCTTTCATTTACTATGGGAATTTCGAAAATCCCAAATCGGCCCATTTTCGGATCGCTATGGGTTAACATTCATTTCATTTCGTACCAGAAAGTATAAATGTTTAAATTTTGCGATGGTAGTCACAGGAAACTTTCTTGAGATGGTCTGGATTCATGTGGTAAAGTTTCAGTGGTCAGGGAGGGGTAGTTTTCGAAATAAAGCGAATTTTCAAAAAAGAGTGGTATACCATTTTCACAGTGGTAACTTGTTTCCGTTCTGATTAATTTCAATTCCCGAATAAACTCAGAAATTATTGAACGTCGTAAGAGAAAAATATTTTATCATCTGGCAAAAGATATTTTCCATCTTTCGTTTACCCTATGAATTTCGAAAATCTCTTCTCGTTTTTGGAGAAAATCGCGAGCTATTAGGCATATATTAGGCATTTAGGTCCAAAAGCCTGAATTTTTCAATTTCGTGGCAGAATTTAACGTTTTTAGGATAATCAGTTCATCCTTAGAAAGTGCTCTAGCTAGAGAGTTGAAACGCTTCATTAAACTCTTAAGGTAAGTTTCTATAACCTATGATGTGAAGTTTAAATGAATTAAAGTCGAGATAAATATTTCGTGAAATATAGGAAATGCGTGACTGATGAAAGTTGCTAGAACCGCGCCAAGTTGCCTCAAGAAAACTGTAATTGTCGAAAATTGCAATGAACGCGTTAGTTAGTCGTATAATCAATCACAATTCCAAAATTGTTTTAACTAGATCATTACAACTATTAATTTCTAAGTGTGTGGAGTTTTAACTGAATTAAACTTAAGATGAATATTTTGTGAATTATGTGTGATTGCTGAAAATTGCTAGAAGTACATCAAATTGCCATACAATGAGCTATAATTTTCAAACTCCATGGGTTAAAGAGCCAAACCTGTTTGAACTCCAAAAGTGCATTTACCAGAGTAACCATTTTTTAAAGAATTTTTGATTGTCGAAAATACAATAAATTGGTCAGTTATTTGCGTCATCAGTCACAACTCCGAAACTGCTTTAACTAGAAACTTGAAACTGTGGAGTTTCAATTGAATTAATCCCAACTTCGAAACTCCTTCAGGTAGGGGACTAAGACTTTATTAAACTCCTGACGTACGTTTCAGTATTCTATGTGGAAGTGTAGTTAGATTAAATTTGAGAAAAATAGTGAATAAATGATTGGAAAACGTGTCACTAGGTGGAAATTATTAGAATAAGTAAGAAGCAATAAATGCAAGAAATAATTCTCAGTGGATAAATCTCACAAAATGTTAAAGGGTATTGCGCTTATTTAAAGGTGGCAAGAATGTATTCTCCTAAATATAACATGCATATACTGAATGATTAAAAAATTCTAAACCTCAGACAATCCCATATACATGCATAATGAAAAATATAACTTTTGTTAAATGCGTATAAGTTGTTCAAAAAATATAATACGCAGCTACACTTTTAAAACACTTACACATGCGGTAAATCAGTGTTTTGCAGCAGGTTCTTTGTGTTTAAAAATGTTTTAAGGAGAAAAATCATTTCTAAAATGTGATGTTAAATTAAATTTTCGACAAATTTTTTAGAGAATTGCCTATTGTATTAAAACATCAGGATGAATCAGTAAATACTTGATTACCAATAGTAAAGCTACATTAAAGGTTGCTAAAATATTAAAATTTTTCAGCTCACATCCAACAAAAAAAGTCTTTCAATAAAATCACATATTTCTAAAGAGAAAAACCGAAAATCTTAATCAGTTTTACGTACTGTAATTGAACGTGTAAAATTTGTAATTTCGAGTTGAAGTACGGCATTAAAGTACTCAGTTACATTAAATATTACACTTTTACTACAAACAAGTCTTTTTAACAAAGAAACATATTAATGAAAAGTTCTTCCTAAAACAAGTTTTCAACACTTTGACCACGTTACAAAAAACAACTCACCCCATATAAGCGTATAAATCGAAACCAACGTTCTACGCTTTTCTACTGTTAACTACTGTTACTTCTAATTCAAACATCACAACTACGCTGCATGTTTTTTCAAACACGAACATGCGTATAAATATATTTTTTGACAAACCTGGTAGATATTTTGTCGAGTAGTACCCAGGTGGATTTTGGTAGCACTGGTACTGATAGAGGCGAGTGTAACTCGGTGGTGGGGGATAAACCGCCAAATCTGAAATATATACAATGCACGTGCAGACTATGTACATGGTGACACCGAAAAATGTATCATAGATTCATTGGTTAACTGTAGAGAAAAATAAAGCCTGAAACATAACCGCAGAGAAATGAAATACACAGTGATACGCGATAATCATGTAAAATTTTGAAATCCCAGCGACCATGAATGCTGTAGGATAACAGGCGTGTTAAAGAAGATCCAGGTTTTGTGGTGAAGTGGTTTATACGTCACATCTAAAGTTGGTCGCCTCGTGCTTGAAAGCTACTTGGGCGGTAAGGGGCGCCCTCGCAAGTCACAGCTGCCGTGCTCCTACTGCACGTGCACACATCGACACCAACATATAACCATTCCTTCGATTTTTGGAAATCGTTTTTAACAGTTTAGATTAACAAGATTGTTTTGACCAGTGCATTTTATATATAAAAAAAAATGTTTCCTATAATACTCTGATTTTTAAAGGAGCCTGTAAGAATTTATTGTAAGTAAAATTATATTTGCAAATGCTATATTTGAAAAATTATATTCATCTTAATAAAATGGTGAAATAAATACGTGGTTACAAATACAAAACCTAATTTGAATACAATGGTTGTTAAATTGATGAAAAACAATAGAATATAATGTTTTCCAATCCTCAACTGACTTTATTTTTAACAAAGATAACTTTTTTCTTTTGTGATTACAGTTTCCAAGTATGTCGAAGTCATTAAAAAGTGGTTCTTTGATAGAAAATCAAAAATAAATCTTTTGAAGACCACTTTACTACTCGAATTTTTATTTTTATTTTGTTTTACCACTCGTATGCTAGTTTGGGACGCATTCAATTTTTTACTTTTCTATTTGGAATTAATTCCAATTAATTGGAAAAATTTTATTTGTAATCCAATGGGTACTAATAATTAATGAATCAGTGAAAGGGTAAATTCGTTCAAGCAAGTCCTATTTTCATATCGTTGTAATAAAATTATTATGAATCTGCAACGAGATATTTTAAATTCAAGATAAAATGCCTTTAATTTAATTCAATAGAGACTAAAAGTTAATTATGACACAAAGAATTTACTTTGAAGCGTTATTATGTTTAATTATATTTAAGCATGTTTTATGTTTCTATTGTTGTAACAAAACTAATCTGAAGGAAAAAGTATAGTGCAAAGGTTTGGGATTACTTTTTTAAATAATATATCAATAATACAAATAACATTGTTGCGACATTTTTCACACATATATTTTTTGACTTTATTTCTTAGGAATAATTAATTTTCAGTTCAATTTCAATATTATATTACCTTATTATCAGATCAAGTAGATCCCCGTAGATATTTACATCTAATAGTACCAATGAAAATAACTTTTTTTACTTAGTAAGTTTAATGGAGGCGCAAAATAAATTATGGTTCGAATGCTATGCAAAAAAATACATTCAGAAAGTTGCTGCAATAAGCATAAAGAAAGGGTAATAAACTTCTTTTGATTGTAAAATGTTTAAAATTCAGTGTAATTGAATTTTTTTGACGGATCTTTTTTTAGTAACAGTAAAAAAGTTGTAAAATAATCAAAGTATTATGAAGTTTAAGGAGTCAAAGAAATCTTCAAATTACCTTTTTTTTAATATTAAAAAACGGTATTTTTTGGTATCTATAGTAAAATCTTGTTAATCTGAACTGTTAAAAACGATTTCCAAAAATCGAGGGACTGTTTATATATTGGTTTTGATGTGTGCACGTGCAGTAGACGCACGGCAGCTGTGACTTGCGAGGGCGCCCCTTACCGTCGAAGTATATTTACATATATGCTCCCATCCTTGGTTTTACAAAATATTAAAACTCATCGATAAGTTGACATAAATTTGTGCAATTTTAATCAGAAATATCATGAAATCCAAGCACTTTTGCATGAGGGACACGTTGATCAAGTTATTTTTTTGATACCTTTTTTAGTTTTTCAGAAAATCGCAAAAAACTAAAAAATTGTCGTTTTTTTGCGAATTTCAATCCCTTGCCTTTGGCAAAAATCGAGGATTTAGCCTCCTCCATTCGGTGGCCTAAAAAGCTCCAAAACATGCTCCTTACTTCCTCAATATCCTGGCCAGTGTTTAGTCCCATATTTATAAACACCTGTCACACTTGCGTTTCTTTGAACTTCATGAACACTTTACTCGTAAGTGGTACGTTTTACATCAAATATGCGACAGGGAAAGTGCAAAAAATATTTCTACAAGTGCGGCATTACAATAAATCCGTTAGAAAGCTTTTGAATGCTTGAACATCTGGCCGACTTAATTGAGCTCGGGTGTTATTATTTGTTTGTACAGTTTTCGAATTGTGTACAAAGCACACTCACCTCAGGGAAAAACAGTTGAAGAAATTGGAAAATAATTTTTATAAGTATTGTGGTTTAACACCAAAATCGTTAAATTTGAAGTGAATAAACAATTATTCGTACTTGTACTATAATCACCACTTTGAGAAAGTCATTAAATTATTAATGTAGCCAATAATGTATGTAAAAGTCTGGTTTTGACGTGTCGTTCGAGAGAGATGCACACCTGGCATGTTGCCGCGCGTATACGATTTACGCTCGAAAAACTCTAAACAATTCTCGATCCATAATCACAGTTTTAATTATCTGCTAATCACAGTAATTACTTATGATATGTTTAGCGGTCGCTTTAACCTATCTGTTGTATCGATTCTGCGTTCATTAATATTTCATAACGGAGAGCTATAAACAATGGAAAAATGCGATTATAGGAAAAAAGGAAAAGACTGAAGACTGTTTTTCAACAGATGACTTGATTGGTTTAATTAAAAGTGTACGTCGTAGTGACACGTTGTAATTTTTTTATGAGAACGCTGTTAAAAGTTGACCACATGATTGAGGAATTATCAGTGGAACACAAATGACTGATTAATCGACTATAGTCGATATATATAGTTTCGGTATATATAGGTATTTATAGGTATTTAGGTATATATAGGTATATTTAGGTATATTTAGGTATATTAGGTATAGGTGTATAGGTATTTAGGTTTTTAGGTATATATAGTTATTTTATCAGATATATGGGAAATTGTGGACAATTTTTCAGACCGATGAAACTGTAAACTTTGATATTTTTCGATATGTGTAAGTGTGCAAGGTAGTCGTGGGAATTTAAATTGGGTTAAAATAGTATGAAAACTAATTTAAAAATGTGTGAATTAAAATGTGAAAATTAAATATTTGGGGACGTAGAGGACGGTTTCTAATTTGTATTTATTTATAGTCTGTCTAAAAATGAGGCGAAGTAATAAAAACTCATTATAAATGCAAAACCGATACAAGGTGGCACCCACTAAATATGTCGAGTTCTCTAATGTTTTGCACGCTACCTTCCGTAATCTCTTTATATTACGAGTGTTTCTCCCTGACCATTGGCTATTTTGTACGCCTCGGCACATGCGAAGAACCACTCACTGGCGTACGGTCGGGAAAAATGACGAAATGTGCAATAATCGATAACTGAAAAAATTACGTGTGCGTGCGCGTGTGTGTGCGTGCGTGCGTGCGTGTGTGTGTGTGTTTGTGTGTGGGCGCGCTCTTGAACGAGATAGAGAGGGAAAGAAAGACAACACTTCAGTACATGTATGGTCGTGCATTAGTTTATGAAATTTTGCGGCCCTGAGAAGGGCCAGTTTATGAAAAGTTTTTCCCAGCCGTCACCTTCTCCTTGGTAACCTCAGTCGTCGTTGCCATCGTCGAATTCTTCCCAAACATCGGAATCTGAAGAAGAATCATCATTTGGGTTGATAATACTTGATTCTATCAACGACTCCGAAATGTTATCCAACTGTAACATTTGGTCTTCAATTTTCAGAACGTGATTTATGCATTTTTGCCAATTTTCCTTGGAAACTTTACATATTGCTTCTTTAAGCAAATTTTTGACATCTGCTAATTTGAACGTTGTATTTGTTCTCGCCACGTCCCCTTTTATTTGTGCCCATATTAGCTCAATGGGATTCAGGTCGCAGTGGTACGGAGGAAGCCGAACCACTGTTATTCCTTTCGCCTTGGCTAATTCATCGACGACGTGCCTTTTAAAATCACCTTTACGTGAATTGGCTAAACGCAAGAGTTCTACTTTTAATAGGTTTTCGGCACATTCGATCTTTTTCGAGGATAACCATTCTGCGATACGTTGTTTTCGCCAAGAGCTATTTGGTAATTTCTCTTCTAATCGGGAATGGTAACTAGCGTTGTCCATAACTATTATGGAACCATTCGGAATTAGATCGATCATTTGACCAAACCATTCTTCAAACACGTCCGCAGTCATTTCTTCATGGTAGTCTCCTGTCTTAGTTGATTCAAAAATTGGTTCTCCCCCTTCAACGAAACCATCCTCGCTTCCAATGTGGGTAATAATAAGCCGTCGTCTTTTACCCAACGAAGGCTTTAAACCGGTGGACCAACCTTCTAGAAAAGCTTGCCTTCGATTAGTTACACTGGCATCTTGCCAAAATTTTGGCACGGAATGTCCTGCGTTAATCCAAGTTTCGTCCAGATAGAAAATTTTTTTCATTTCTAGCCTACTCCTTCGAATATCGCGCAGGTAACTTCTTCTCCACACAATGATGTCATCTCTTTCCATCAATACAGATTTTCTATTGTGCTTCTTCCATCGAAATCCCAAATCCTTTAAAATCGTCCATAATGTACATCGGCTCATTTTTGGAAAGTCCTCGTCTTCTTGGACAGACAATAGAATTTTATCTAGTGTTGGAAGTTCGTTGCGGAAAAAGAAAGCGTGAACTTTTCGACGTAGTCCCCTTTTTAGAAATTCGTCTAAGGAACTTTAGTATTTATCTGCACCTCGATTAGACAGCACCCACTTTTGTACATCGGTAGGAAATTTTCATATCTCTTCGTTTCTTCCATATCCCGAGGATTTATTAGACAAACAGTATGAAAAAAAACATTACTGTAAAATATTATAAAAAATACCGATTTCCAATATTGTAATATGTTATATTAATGACGAGTTAACAACAATTTAGGTAAAAAGGGAAGCGTTCCTGAGATGATAACAATCGCGGTCGTAATACCTACCTTTTAATAAATCAATTATACCGGTTTTAAGGAAACTCAACATTACATAGACAAATTTAATGCATTTATTAATATTCGTTGATTTCTTTAAGAACGCCTCTGGTTAGCGGCGAAATAATCGGTTTATTACTTCGCCTCATTCTTTGACAGGGTATAATTGACTGAACCTGATCAATATTTAAAAAATGATTAGGAGTCACCTTGGTTGTTGCTTCCTAGAAAGGTAAACGTTAATAATGAAGAGAACATTTCAGGAAATGTGAGGCATTCTAAACTACTTAAGGAATTACGGGTCTGGGGATTAGTACTACCCAGGTAGTGGTAGTAGGGGTAGGGGGATTAGTAGGACCCAGGTAAAGTCCTTCCAGTCCCAATTGGTCCAGTTAAAAAAAGCAATAAAATTTAATAGCCATGTTAACGCCTTACAAAGACCAAAAAGCCGCTCCATAGGCGCGCCATATTTAAAGAAATACAAAATATTGTTACTCACTTTGTCAACGAAATTTTATGACGAAATCCCAAATTTGTGCCTCATTTGTTTCTGTAGCAATATTGGTATTGTGTATAATGTCTATATTATTGCCATTATTAATTTCGTCTACGTCGAAAGGTCTCCAAGAAGCCTTTTTAAAATAATAATTGTGACTTAGCTTACGCCAATGAGTTCTAATGAGGAATGAAAATGAACACGTGCTCGGCGCTCAAATTTAATGGAAATAGTGGATCTGCTCTAATTGTCGATACTAATAGGCATTTCACATATAAGCATGTATTGTACCGACTAACAACATTTCTTCGCGCCAAATGTACGGGGCTAGGTTAAAGGGTATGTTACATAAATATTCTGCTTTTGTATAGGGTAAAAACGTATTTTTTAAATGCGCTCAGTATAAAGTCGGTAGTTGTTTTGTTTTTTAACTGGACCAACTCGTACTGGAAGGACCTTGCCTATGTACTTTAACAAATAAACCACCCCTTTCCGCGAAAGCCACTTCCCAAACTCATAAAGAGCTACAAAATAAATTTTGACGGCACACATGAACAAAATATTTGCAACAAATTATCGCATTTACCATTATACATTATACCATGAAAGTTAAATTATCAGATTTAGGATACCGTTGTTCATTTAATTTGGACAAAAGTCAAGTGTACAATACGAATCGGATAGATTTTACTGTAATAAATGAGAAATAAATTATTTATCTAAAACATTATTGAAGAACTCGGTACGGTACATGTGAAAGATATGCAAGAAAAACATATAATAAAATGAAATTCAGGAAAATTTCAGTTGCGTATCAAAGAACACATTGTATCTATATGCTGTGAAATTTATAGATAAAAGCTGTTTTACCGTGATTGAACACATCATAAAATCAAGTAATGAAATTAAAACTTAATTAACAGCAGTACAAAGGACATGACGTACGTTTCTCCAAGGAAAGAGACTGTTTTTAATTGAAACAATTTGGAGGAAAAATTGGAAGAAGCATCTGACATAATAAAAAGATTTAATAGTGTCTACCAAAAACTGATAATATTTTGTAGTAATGAAATTAAAATTTAATTAAAAACAGTAGAAAGGATATGACGAACGTGTCTCCAAGGAAAGAGATTGTTTTTTAATTGAAACAATTTGGAGGAAAAATTGGCAGAAGCATTTGACATTATAAAAAGATTTAATAAAGTCTATCAAAACTTGATAATATTTTGAAATTAATTACTCAGTCAGTAAAACATCACTGAATTTCTCCAATTGTTACTAAAAATCATGTTTTGCAGAATTATTAAAGAACACAGTGTATCTATATGCTGTGAAATTTATAGATAAAAGCTGTCTTACTACCGTGATTGAACACATCATAAAATCAAGTAATGAAATTAATACTTAATTAAAAACAGTAGAAAGGATATGACGAACGTGTCTCCAAGGAAAGAGATTGTTTTTTAATTGAAACAATTTGGAGGAAAAATTGGCAGAAGCATTTGACATAATAAAAAAATTTAATGATGTCTATCAAAAATTGATAATATTTTGAAATTAATTACTCAGTCAGTAAAACACCACTGAATTTCTCTAACTCTTACTAAAAGTCATATGTTTTGCAGATTTATTTACATCACACAAAACATACCTTTAAATTTTTTTAAACCAATGGGGATCCCCGGTTTTTCTGGTCGTTGATATTTTTCATGATTCGATAAAGCGAAACCAGCTTTTCAGCGAGAAAATTTTTATGGCTAAAAAAATGAAAGAGCGTTCAAAATTTTGAAACGCTGATGATTCACCCGGTCATTTTTTGAATAATTTCGTAGGTATATCGGCAATAGTGCAAGTTGATATACCCAAAAAATGATGTTAGGGTTCGGAAGTTTTATGTCATAAGAACCATACACATATTTAATACGTCAATTATATCAAATAAATGTGCAGTGTTGCCGGTTGACACACAAAATCAAAGTTTATAGGGAAATAATCGATGAATCATTCGATTTTTGCCCTTTCAATTTTTTCCCGTCAAGCTAGTCTTGCTGTTTAGTAGATTCCCCTCTACCCCTTCATGAGAAAAAAGAATAGACCAGAAAAAACCCGACACCCCCATTAAAAATACGGAACATGGATTATATCTTATTAATGTTTGATTATTAAATAATTAATTATTCAATAACTTTAGTACGTCAGAGTTTAAACATTTTAGAAAGCAATGGTATTGTTCCTCCGTACGTAAGATTATTTACTTTAATACTGACACATCATCTCCACCTCTAGCGGTACCGCCGACACCTTTCTCCTAATTTTTTTGCTCGCATTGTGTATTCAACGGTTCGACCTATGCAAGTACTACTACTAACAACTACATACACCACACATTAGATTACAAAGCGGAACACATCCTTCCACAATTGCCCGGACCGTAATCAGCTGACTACCGCCTAGATTGTTCACCTTAGTCCGTGGTGCATGAGCTAAAAATAGCCAATTAAAAGAGATATAAAAGTGTCCACGGCAGTAGAGAGTAGTACCTCGACAGGTCTCGCTATTGTGGGACACTTGACCGTAACAGTGACGTAATCTCGAGAGAAGAATTTTCGATTTTAGGTCAACGGGGACGTGAATGATCGATGATCGTAGAGAATCAGGTGAGCAGTTCCTGCAGTGGTACGAGTCGATCGAGTTTCGCCGGTACCGCTGTCGACTGAAGGAAGAAATATAAGATGACGGAGTGGTGTTTTGAGCTTGCGAGAAGCAAATATTGCTCAGAATTGCTTCATCCCAACGATCGTGTTATGGGATAAGAAGTGATAATGTCAGATTGGACAGAGCAGGGCATAGGCAGTACGTTCGAAGCAATACGTTCAAGATTCCGACCAATCGGACCACCAAATGTTGTTACCAAATTCACAGCTACGCTAAGGTTGGGCTCTTCCTCCTAAATATGTTTCTTCATGCTCTATGTTACTTGCTTCGTTTAGTCAGATTTTTCTGATTGTCCTCCTATTCCTTTTCGTGCTTCCCTTATCTTGATTATGTGTTACAGTGGACGAAGTTGTGCTTGTTCTATTGATGTGGGCAGTATCTAATTAATTTCAAAATGTTTCATACCTGATTCCATCTTTTCTGCCCTTCCTACAAGTTTGGATGGTGTTTGATTTGCTTTTTTGACTTCATAACTCAATGTAGAATTGCAGATTTTTGTTACGATTTCTTACATTCTCAATTATTGCACGTGTAATTTAAGCTTGGTTGAACCAAATTTGATATGTTCGATGAGAAAATGCAACAGATTTTTCCACCTTCTTTCCACTATTCTTTTCCAAAACAATAATTGTGCGACAGGTTTCGATCAACAGATCATCACCATCAGGCTGGTAAAAAAAGAAACAATACTGAAGAGAAAAGTTAGAACATAACATAACCTTACTTTATATAAAATAAGAGGCAAAAGATAGAAAGTCCAAAATATAAAAATAATAGCAAAGTTCCACAAGTACAAAAGTCTTGTGTAATGTAGGTGTATACAATTTATGAGCAAAGTCGAAAGATTTGAATACTTGTAGATAAATCTCTTGTGAAACGCCCATGTGCCCATAGGTTACGGTTATAGATCGGAAACCGTAACTCTAAAAAAAGCGAAGCAGCGAGCGCCCCCTTCAATTAAGACCCATTGGAAACGGAACTATTTTCTGCTCCTTTTACCGACGGGCAATTTCAAACTAAATGTTTCTCCTCTTCTTCCTCCACCCTAATAAAACTATATAATAGCGGAAGTTATTATATTTTATCAATTACCCTTCCCAATATTAATACATGACTGAGATGGGAATGTAATTGTAACATTTGTCTTGTATCACCAAAATATGAGAAATTTTTAATATGCTGGAGCATATGGAATATAAAGACTTGCAGCAATAACATGCAAAAATTAATTATGTGAACAAGTTAATTGCTTATATATTACATAAACAATAATATTTCCTCAACGTTCAGGCAACTAAGAGGCCGCAATCATTCGACCAGGGTAAAAGAGGAATTGAAGTCACTTAAAACATCCTTACAAGACCATGCGACGGAATACTCCTTACCATTTTCATAGGAAGAGATCTCCATCGCGATGGGAGACTAAATCTGAAAAAACGACCCGGCATTGATGGCATTCTTCGAGAATTCCTCATTACACTGCGGAAAAAATGCATAGAGGTGGCTAGCTATATTTTTCTCTGATACCTTTAACAATGGTAGAAGAAATGAAATAGGAGCAAAATGAAATAAATGATAAAATGAAATGAGCAAAGATTTTTGCAATATCTAAACCTGGAAAACCAGCAATCCATCCAATAGCTATCGTCCAATTCTCCTACTGAGTACTGTATACCATCTTCTTGAGAGACTTCGATACAACAGAATCGCCTCTCACCTAATTGAAAGAATCCCTATGGAACAGGTAAAGTTTCGTTCCTGTACTGATCATGTCTTAGCACACAAAGTAAATTAAATTTGGGTTTCAAAGAAGGCAAAAAACCTATGTCGTCTTTATGGTTCTATTGACGGCCTACGATACTGCCTGAAGACAGGGTCTTATCTACAAGCTTCTGTACTAAGTCACATGCATATCTCTTTTCGATAACAGGCTCTTGGACAGAACGTCCTCAGTGATTATGGGAAATTCAAAAAGTGTAGTGAAGAAGTTGAATAATGGACTCCCCCAGGGCTCTGCTTTGGCACCGATTCAGTATAGTTTGTACATAACAGACATGTCCAAAATGCAATCTAAGAAATTGGGATATGCAGATGAAAATTTTGAAAAAACCCAAACAGCTGATCTCGAAACCCTTGGAAACTTCTTCCCAAAATGGAGATTGCAGCCAAATGCACTCAAGACAGAAGCGTGCTTTCCATATGAATAACAAGATGACAGGAAAAAACTCAATGTAATCCTGTATACTCAACTACCTACCCACAACAGATTCCTGAAGCATCTGGATGTTCACATTAGACAGAACTTTGACATTTAAAGAACACCTAACAAAACTTCCTGTTAAAATTTAAACCCGAAAAATATCTTTCACAAGCTATGTTTCACTACCTGGGTATCAACAGTTGAAACCCTAATGAATGTCTGCTCTTGGCCTGGCCTTCTAAGCAGCTGAATATCCCGCTCCAGTTTGATCAAAAAGCGTTCATAAGGACATTAAAACGCAACTAAACGATACCATACGAATCATCACCGGTTCTGTTAGGATTATCTCTCACATATTGGCTACCTTTCTTTGGCCATATTCCACCATCATTCTTCGAAGAAAATATGCTCTTAGATGGAAATATGAAAAAACCTATCAGCAACCACCAATTCTGGACGAAGACCTAAGAGACCTTGAAAGGCAAAGATAAGTCTAGAAATGCATCTTTAGCAACAGCTCAACAACTCTCTGAGACTAAGTTTGATGTCAGTTCCTGGCAGACAGACCATGTATTACACAAAAACCACCTGGACTTGAAGTGCCAAGAAAACATGGCCACGTCGCAATAGAGTTGGCACTAACCATGGTAGATGTGCAGACTTCTTAAACAAGTGCGGTAGACTTCTATCTCCCATGTGCAACTGTGATGCCAACTTGTAATGGTGGCGTGTCAACTCAGGGCTTATGAAGGCAATCGTGAAGATTTCATGTGGGCTACGAGTGAAGCCATTTCTTATGTAAATCAGTTAGATATCTCTTTATGGCTGTATTGAAATATCTTGAAACTCATCTGTTCTAGTGATGCCACACGATAAATAAATCTAGCTTTTAGGTCTTATTCTGTATAAAGTATGGTTATGTTATGCTCTTACTTTTCTCTTTTCTAATGTCTATCTTGTATCAGCCTAATGATGATCTGTTGATCGAAATCGGTCGCACATTTATGGTTTTGGAAAAAAGAATTCCTTTGATGGAAGACTTTGTGGCCATTTCTTATTTAACTTAAGGCCCCCCTTGATGTGAATAACATTGTTCATTAAATTCGTAATATGTAGTTGTTAATTTTAGGAGTGCTCGCATATATGTTTTATTTGAACCAAAAGCATAAATGCCATTGGAACAGATGTTCCAGTTCTTTAAATTTTGGATGTATTGTGGAATTGATTCTTTGGAAATCTGTCAAATACCTTCTGATTTGTTGGTAGGTCTATTTAAACAATTCCAAAAGATTAATACGTAAGTATAATTAATTTTCAGCAGAATCTACCATACCTTCAGTTATAGAAACATTGTTGATATTGTTGAATTTTTTGTGAAATGTTTATATCTCAACAACTGATCGTTTTAAAATTACTCTCCCTCTCTCTATTCACACAACCACACGCACACCCACACGCGCATACACACATGCGCGCGCACACTCACACACATATTTCATGTGACATAAATCCTGTAATCTGAAACGTATCTCCTTAATTATTACGGAAAAATATGGTAACGATCCCATTGTTTGAAATTGTTCTGGTCTCACAACTGGAAACAAAAACATTACCTTACTTTTGCGCAACACTTTCGGCTTGACCCGAGCGATAATTAATTTTCGTTATAATTTTGTAACGTTACAAAAACGTTCCGAAAACGAAATATAAACAAGAGTATGTGGAAACGTGCGAAACGACAGAAACAAAAGGAACAACAACAATTTCGTTCGTTCTTGACCCGACAGATCGAATTTTTTCCAGGAGAGAATTGTGAGAATTTTCATATCCACGTCAGAAAAGCAAGGTTGCGGTTTAGGCGAACAATCATATCTCAGATTCTTGTTCTTCGTTTCTTTTTTCGAAATATCGCATGTGGCAACGACGGTACCTTTTGCTTTGCCAGTGGGCCAAGAACGCGAACGTTACGAAGAGGAGGACAAGAAATGTGAATGATAACACAATTTTTTTCCGTTTGATACGTCATGTGTTTTATGTCGTTAACCCACTAACCAAATTCGGTGTTTATTCAAAGCCACCAATCCGGAAATATGTCTTTTAAGAATTTCGACTCATTCAGAAACACGAAAATCACCTAACAAGAGGGAAAAACCTGAGACGTAGCACGTCCTTTGGTCAGTTGTTGAAATGCGTATAGCATTAAAATAATTATAGTTTCTGAAATGCACCAATGCAAAAAATCTATACCTCTGTTTCATGTCCCAAAAAACTCCTTTAATCCTTTAATCAAGTTTCGACAGAAATTTTTGGTAAATTTTTATGTCCTCTACATTTCAGAATTTGATGAAAACAAAGAGTTAATTCATTAAACACATCAAATCTTCACGGTATAAATTACTCAGATTTAATATGTGAGACTTGATCTGAATTATCTGACTTCACCTCTAATTAAACGGCGTCGTACAGAATTTGTTGCTAATTGTTTATTTATGGCCTTCGTTTAACACGAAGAGTGTTAACAGAACTCTTATGGGTAATAAATTAAATTATTATTTTTGTTGTGAAATTGATGCATACCCATGAAGATGGCCTGATTCAACGCACATGTTAATTAAATAAGAATTATCGTTCGATTAAATGTAGGCGCTCTGAAAACTTCATTTATTATCTCGACCCGAAGTAACACAATTCAACAAATCGCATATTAATTGTGAGGAAACTTTTCACTGGTTCATTTTCCGCACGAAATGAGTAAATGAATAGTTTTAATTAATTGCATAAATAAGCTATTCAAATGATTTCAAATGTAGTGTTAAACCATCTCTATACATAATTATCTACAGGAAATTTTGAATATATTTAACGATTGTTGGTTTCATGATGGAAAGTAATTTTTAGAAATTGAAACAAACATGAAAAAAAAACTGATTCGTGGAATTATTTAATCTGATTCTAACATTATACGGCTTCTCTGCTTGATTTAAAAAAATGTAATGGGAATAAACAAATTTCTTTTATGAATCAAAAAGGGTAATATTTTTTAATTTTTAATTTAAAGAAATATTTGGGTAATGCCTGAATTTAGTCTGAATTATTAAGTCTTTTAATCACGACCCAGAATCCATTTATTGAAAAAATATGTGAGAGATATCCTAGAAAATTGGAATCTTTACGTTTTCACTAGGTACCACAAAAAGTACTTACACATAATAGCATTGCAACATTTTTAAAATTTCCCTTAATATTCCACAATTTATCTTTTCTTTATATACATTTATCTTTACATATATATATATATATATATATATATATATATATTTATCTTTACATATATATATATATATATATATATATATATATATATATATATGTATATATATATATATATATATATATTAGTATATACTAATATACATATATAACCAATTATATTAGTTTTCATAAGAAAGAGAACCATTCGAACAAACTTTTCTTACAGCTATTTCCATTATTTCACATCGGTAGAATAATAGAGTGCATTGCTGCATATCTGTACCTTATTAGCACGAGTGCCTCTACTAAGAACTACTGGTATTATTTGACGAATCTTTAGCAAGCACTGTAACACCGTCCAACACTTCATTACAATTTCTAAGATATTTTGATAGTTTATCAGGTGCTTCAAAAGCACCTATACATGCTGTGGTAGTTTTATTATTAGTTTACATTGTTGTACAACTTGGACCATATTACGCTGATTTGTAATGATACAAATTTGATTCTCCTTATAATTATGGTTCAAATGCAATTTAGGGACTTAGTGGGACTTTCCACTCATTTTCTGTGGCACCAAACGTATCTAACAAAAATAATTTCTCAGAGTCCATACTGGTTAACATTTCCATAAACATGTCTACTAGTTACATAAGCTTCAGTAGTAGACACTCTTTTTTTCAGGCCTTTAAGGCCATAACTAATTTCTTGCAGTTACTCTTGGTTTATTAAATAAGTTTCTGATCATGGAGGTAATGGTGGTACTGTTCTCCCAATTTCTGAACATCGATTTCAATCAATATCAGGCATAGGTTGTATATATCGCTCCGATTTGTAACAGTAGCTCTACAATTTCATACATGGTGCTGAAAAATAAGTGCCATAAACTTTAAGGGGAGACGATGTGGCTCAGAAAACGCTTAATTTGTAATATACAAGGTGGTACTGAAACTGGTTTTGAAATTAAAACGTCTGTGTATATCTAAGTACTTTCTTCCATTTATAACTTGTATAAAAATTCTTAAAATTTCATACCGTTTCACGTGAAATATCTGAAAAAAATACTAATCCAGCTGCCCTTTACCAAGGGTTTCGCTCATTGACATAAGTGTACCGTGAGGCAACGTGTACTGCTAAAGTCAGAAAGGAAACGAACGTGGATCTGTCTTTGTCTAGATAGGCATGAGAAGAGGGGAAGAAGAAGTAAGAAGAAGTGTGATTTCACCCGTCCTCTATGTCCCTTCTTCACGTCAAATTAGAGCAGCGTTGGTGGTGATCGCATGATTCTCAAACATAATTTTTGTACAATTCTGATAGAAAATTACATATTAACGTAATTATCAATTTGAATGTAAATCTGTAAAGAATAGAAAGGAAAAGGATTAAAATATACTGGTATTAAATTCGCTATCCGATGGATATGCAAGGTGGCAACTTTTAAGTTCGCAGAGCTGGGAATTTGAATTTAAAACAATACAACAAATAAACATTCTATTGAAACAATTAATGGATTAATATTGGTCAATTGACAACACCAATGATTATTATCACAATGCAATGAATTAAAAAGCCTTACGTGTTATGAGTTAATTGAATCTTTAAGGATCCTCTACTATGCTATATACCACTAGCCTATAATTTGCCTACCCTATATATATATATATATATATATATATATATATATATATATATATATATATATATATATAATGGGATATAATCAGACTGACAAACGTAGATAATAAAGGGACCTAAAGCCTCTTTAGGGCGTGTAGTCAAGCGGTCATAAATAAAAGGCTTGATGAAGGAGAAAATCACATATGAAAGCTGAGCGCTACAAGCGTTACAAGATGTGAATATAGAATTTATAATTCAAAAGTATATTAGAAAATTTTATATGTATATATTATATCAAAAAATTCTAATTTACAAAATTGGTTTCATTGCGTTTTGAAAAACGGACGTTACAACGCCGTATCCTGTACATTTAGACGTAAAAAATTATGATTTTTATTTTGTTCGATTTCGTTTCCTTTTACTACCTTTTTCTGGTTTTTGAGGTTAGGAACAAATGGTGACGTGACAGTCTTCTTCTTCTTCTTCTTTGTGTTTTGGCCTCAGTCTACTGGGACTATTGGCCAGGTCAATCTTGTTGGGATACTTGCAGGCCACGTTTGTGAGTCTAAGCTTAAGCTTATACCTGCTTAACTATATGCTGTTTTTTTTTTGAGTGTGTACATGTTAGAGACGTCACTACAAAGGAAAATGTAAACTTTTCTCGATCTGGGGCAGTGGCAGATCATTTCACAAGCACCCAGGACTGCCTCGGAAGGAATATCCCGGGGCGGGGAAAGGACTCGCAACTGGTCTATATCGTGTTTTTATATGTTAATTTGGTTTTTTTTAAGAAAATAATTTATTTTTATGATTGTATTTTTGTTTAGATTTCTTAAAATAGATTGAATGCTTAAAGGTCCGGGATTGTTTTCTTTTTGTAATTGTGTATATAGATTAAAACCGTTATTTCATTAATCGGGCATTGGAACAACATGTGTGAAATATCTTCTTTCTGTCCACATGCACAATAAGGGGAATCATTGATACCGATTTTAAATAGGTGTTCACTAGTTAGGCAGTGTCCAGTTCTCATTCTGATCATGGATGTGATATGTCTTCTGCTTAGAAATTCTGTTCTTTTGTACCAGGGGGTTAGGTTGAAGGTGTCTTGGATTTCATAATACCATTTACCAACTCTTTTAAAACTTTCAATCCATCCTTCTTTAAATTTGTTTATGGTGTTTTCTATTAGTATTGGGGCTAATTCCTTTGGTTCTGTATGGAATTTCATTGGAACGTTGAGGTTTCTTCCTACATTGGCAAGTTGGTCAGCCGTGGTATTCCCTGGTATATTATTGTGCCCTGGAATCCATGCAAAGCTGATGATATTGTTTTTTTCTTTCAGATCCTTGATCCTTTTTTTAATTTTGAGGGTAAGGTTATCATTTTTGTTGCTGATTTTGGTGTTGTTAAGTTTGTCTAGTGTGCTTGATGAATCTGTAAATATTATGCTTTTTTCTAAGTTTAGGTTTTCTACAAATTCCAGGGCTTTGAGAATGGCTAATCTTTCGGCAGTGAATATGGATGCCTCGTTTGGAATTCTCTCAGCATAATTTACTTTATGTATTGGGATATGAACTCCATATCCTGATTTATTTATTGTTTTTGATCCATCTGTGTAGATAAATGTATAATCATTCCGATATTTTTCCGTCTCCATTAGGAACTTTTTGTTGTTATATTCATCGTTTTTTTCTAGATTTAGTTGTATGATATTTATGTTTCCTATTTGGTTGACGTGACAGTCAAATTCTGACACCGGATTCGTGATGAAAAGGCAAAAATGCCACGGATAACACGTATCACAGGAAAAGTATATACAACGTCTCTTTGTATGACTTATTTACGATCCCCTTATTACTTCCACTATGTGGAAAAAATTAACGATCGCGTTAAATGAAAAAAGTATATTGCAAGATAACCTTGATGATAGAAGGGGAAGATCAAGACTCCGAAAATCAATGAAATTGAAACTCTAAAATAACGCATAAAACCTCATCGGTAGCAAACATGTAACTTATCTACTACATTTTCCATTTTCTCCTTATCACATAATCCAGTCTTTTTCGCTGTGAATCAACACATTGCCAGTACCAGTAGGTAATTCGATGATACAACAATTCCGCGTTTAATTTCGCGGTCTACGAGCGACTCCAGCCGATATAAAAAAACAAACAACTTAATAACGAGAGGTGCGCACTTACGAGTTCTTTTAAACCAATTTTCATTGCCATTCGACGGTTACGTAACCCGTTCGAGGATCTATTAAAATTTTCAAGAACAGGACCGAATCCAATGGAAGCAAAAAAAAACTAATCGAGTTTTTGCGATGCCCCCATCGAACACCTGTTTCGCGGTTTATACAGGGTGCTAAATTAGCATGCGCAAAAGTGAGTCACGGTCTTTTTTTGTCGAGGAAATACATATGTCATGGTTTAAACTATTAGTGTATAATATATATCTCGAAGCCCGTGACTAAATCAAATTTTAAAGGGTTATACACCTTGATTTGGGTTACTTTGATTTGAAGGACACGAACAGAAAAATGATACAGTGAATTACTTAATTTCTTACGACTACCAATTAATATTCTAGTTAATGCAGTAACCGATGAGCACATACGAACATTCACTTCGAGATAATTAAATATTGCGCGTCTGATTCATTTTATTCGCGATCAAATGTATTCGTACGTAAATAGGGATCTTTATTGCATGAAATAAAATTCAGAAAATAGTGCTAATTTGATAGGTTTACTGCTGTTATATTTTACAACTGATATATTTTATGGTGATGAGTTTAGTGGTTTTAGTTTTAATACATTTTATGGGAGCTCTGAACATTTTTTTCTTCTATTAATTAAAATACTGAGAATTATTGCAGCATGCACTCTTTGTTTATTTTTCACCACTCCGGGCACCTACAAAGCGTTCCTTCACTGGACTTCATCAAAAATATCTCCTGGATAGGAGATATTTTTAGACACTTCTTTTAGACGTTTGGTAACTGTGGTACATCGCGACTAATCTAGCGAAACATTAACCGATGTAGTGAAATCTGCATAAACACTATTTCTTTGTACTTTTGACACGGTCAGATGCAATAAAACGATCGGATTCAATATATAATGGATCGATTTCACTTTCATCTAATGCAAACGGCGTTACGTTTCTTGGAGCAATTTTTGGAGGGGGTATATTGTTGCCCTACGTCAGACTATGCTTAAGAACGTAAGATGTTTCTAATAGTTCACTTTCATAGTAAACTGAAGGGAACGATGAAATATATATATATATAAGTTTCAAATATCCCATCAAATTTCCTCAAGTTTGTCAGAATCCAGAATGTAGAAATTTTGCAGGTTAATGAGAAAGTGAAGATCCTCAATCATTTATTCCATCTAACAAAATAGTCAACATGACCTAAACATCTCAAATAAAGTCGATTATATCTATGCAAAATTTAAAAAAAAAACAGATTCTGCAACAACGTCTAAGACTAAAGGTTTTTTGAAGAAATCTCAGGTTACCCTAAATACTCCAAAGTTACTATAGCTTACTCAGGTTTTTTTAAGTCCTGAACACTCTTTAAGGGTCTAATTTATACATCCTGAAGGCTCACTAGGAACGGGGCATCTATAAGATATTTCCTGTCTGATGAAAAAGAGGTTCAGGTTTCAAAAGAAATTAATAGCTTTAAAATTTAGATTTCAAACAACGATGTTTGCCTAGGCCTAAGCAGCCTTATACGAATAAGGCTGCTTAGGAAATTTGTAGGTAGTGTAGGTACCTCGGTTTGTTTCCGATTTTTGAAGGATTTAAAGTGCCTATCAAGTTTTCTCAAGTTTTTCCAAATACAGAACCTTGACTAGGTAGAAATCTTGTAAGTTAATGAGAAATGGTCACAGTCAAAAGCTCCAATTTTGCAATCTTAAGGGTTCACTTGCAATTGGGCATTTTCAACATACTTCCTGTTCAATGAAAATTGGTTTCAGGCTCCAAATGTGTCGAACGAAGTTAAAAGCCTTTAAATTCAGGTCTATAACAACTAGGCTGCCTAGGAACCCTACAGGTTTATGAATTATCTCAGGTTGCTTTGAATTTTTCAAAGTTCTCAAAATTGTCATGAAATTTCCTCAAGTTTTTTATAATTCATAAACTTGACTTGATTTGAATTATTAAGCTTAGTTCTAATACAGACCCAAAGCTCCACACAAGCTAAATTTTTGATTAAAGATCGATTCGAAAATTATTTAGTGAAGTTTTCCCTAGTGAAGTTTTTAATAATTTTTTTATAAATATATCAACTAAGTGGAATAAGTAACGAATAAGTAAATTACGATTATTAAGAAAATTAGGAGGTGGGAAAAGTTGATGAATTAACTAAGGGAAAATTGTGGTTTAACATAATCTTGATTAGAAAAAGTGTCAAATATTTTAGATTTTTGAGATGTTAAAAATTTCTCTCTCACTCCACTTCCAAAATTTTGTCTCATTTTTGTAAAAATTATAAGTTTCAAAAAACTAAAGGAGGCTAAAAGTCTTGTAGGTTTTCAAAAAATTGAAGATCTTCAATTTTCCCTTTCGAGGTCCAGTTTAATCAAAACAAAATTTAAAACTGTTGTGTAATGTTTAAATAACAGGTTCCGCAATTCCGAAAATTTATCAAGTTATTTCTCCAAAATTGGATTTGGTTGTATTTGTCGTTTTCACGTACTTATTCAAATTTTGGAAATCCGATATAATTCGAGTTAAAAAATTAAATTCACAGATAGTATCGTGAATAATTTTTATGCAAGTACCCCATTAGTACATTTTTGTTCGAAAAGGACAAGTGTGTCGAAGGATGTAATAGTTCCATAATTCCAGAGCTCAATGTTGAAATACATTTGAGATGAATTAAAGTTTATGGCTTAACTGAAAGGCATTTTTAATCTCCATAATACGAATTGCTGGTTATATTAATAATTTTAAAACTGAAGCCGAGTTGTCAGGATCTTTGTGGCTTTATAACAGGTTAAAATTCCTTTCGCGATGAAAACGTCGGTATTCATTTGGGTACTTAAACTTTTTATTTAATTTATTGAAACCAATATACCTTGGTACTCGTTGTTATTTTTTAACTCCTAGTAATTTTCCCTAACGAGACCGTTCCACTTACGGAACGATTAACTCTTTCGATAAATATATGAAAGGAAGAGAAGTGCTTTGCATACCGTTGATTAAAAGCGTACGAAATAATTACCTCGAAAAAATATATGTAAAACTTTTAATTGCTCGCAGCTCGGATTTCTCGTAAGACAATTGTTTATTCATTTATGCGAGATCCTTCGAGGAAAAAAGCAATCCGAGAGGCACGGACCGAGATGATGAGTAATTAGATCGGTGGCGGACATAATAAAGTTAATGAAGTATATCATTATCTCCCCCCGTGAATTATCTCGACCGTGTCTAATTATACATTTAAGGTTACGTTTCTTTTGCCCTGATGATACGCATTTAAAATTGCATTTGGGGCCGTACTGGAAAGTTGCAATTTCTGGATTACTGCGTATCACTGCATACGAGGTTGCTTATAAGAGCGGGTTGGGGAGCTACGAAAGTCGCAAACGAGGTGTAATTGCCCATGACAATCACGACGGTTCCGTTTTCATATTGCCAATTGCTTTCATCGATCGAAGCGTGCTCAACGGAAACTTTCATATCTCATATTAATTTTACTGCCATTAATAAAATTATGATTGTCATTTAATTCATCTCGATCAGAATGACTGCATTAATCACATATAATTTAAAATTGCATATATTGTATATGTATCAACATGTATTCCATTAGCGACACTTTCAAGTTTTGGGCTGAATGAAAATGCATTTTGAATGCATTTAATATAATTCGATCAGTTATGACTGAATTAAGGTTGTAATCATAGGAACGTAGTTGTAATGCTCTGTTATTGTTTAGTTTATCCCAAATACACTATCAATCTTTGGTCAACTTTCAATTTTCTACGATGTTTAAACACGTTTCGAAATATGGATAAATATTATCGCCTATCCATATACAATTAGACTTCAAGGTCTATACTCAACGTACTAAGCATCATCAATTATTCCATCATCAATGATTCTTTCTACGAAAAACTACACAAAACATGACCTGTAAATTTCTGAACCTGGCCAAAGCGTTCTGTACTGGCGTTCAAGAAATCCTATGTAATAAACTTTAGCGACATGGTATTGGCTAAGTTAAAATGTCGAACAGAAAACAAAGTAAATTTGGCATTGCAAAAGCAGCTAATATAAGTACAGTAATCCTCCCTCGGAGAGGACTGGAAAAACGCCGAGGAAAAAGTATGAGCGTACCATCCTGAACCCTTAGGAAATTTAAAAAAATGACATCTCTATTAGCCCAGTTTATAGATAGAAAAAGCTGTTTTGGTAGATAAAATTTAACAGCGACGCACCAAAAATTTTTGTTTAAAAGGGATCAAAGATGATAAAAACCCAAAATCAAACAAATCTGAGCTTTTGCGTTTTTTCAAACAAGAAAAATTAAAAAAACATCGTTTTTCCGTTTCTTCAGCATAGCATGAAAATTATTGTTGGAAATGCAATACGTTGTAAAAGCTCAGATTTGTCGAGATTTTGAATTTTTATCATCTTTGATCCATTTTAAATAAAGTTTTTCGGTCCGTCTGCTGTTAAATTTTATCTACCAAGAAAGCTATAAATTGGGCTATATGTACTAATCTGCTTGGTCAATTAGGAACAGTCAGCCACAAACAAGTAAGTACACCAGAAGCTTCAGTATAAAATTAGTTCTAAAATTTTTTTTCCAAAATAGTATTAATTTACAAGCTCTAAAAAACATTCTTACAATTTTATTAATAATATTTCGAAATTATTGTAAATTACTAAAAATAAACAACTTTATAACAGTGTTACGGATACTTACAAGATAATATTTTTCAAAAAACATGTTAATCACTTTTCTGCTCTTGTGACGTCTGAAGTTAGTATACACTAGTAAACTTTAAGTAACAGATTTTGTTACATACTCTGCAGCATGCATATAAAGAATTTTTTTTGAAATTAACCCAGGTTTTCAAAGTTTTGAAAATAGCCAAAGGCTGACTAGAAATTTTGAAGGGCTGCTGGATCTTGCAACTTTCTTCCTGATTATTAGAAATGCGTCTTATGTCCCAAACGTACCAAACAGCGTGGAAGATTTTTTAGTAGAAATTCTCAGGTTTTTGACACTGTGTAACAGTGCTTAGGTATATTTCTCGACAATTCAATGTTCATGAACATCCAAATCTTCTCAGAGACCTAGAAAATTTGCAGGTTTGCAAGGAATTGAAGATCATCTGATTTCCATACCTGGGCAATCCATATCCAGCGGCAAAGCCTTGATACTGCTTAGGTTGAACTGTGCAAGTATTTTGCAATTGCCTCAGGTAGCATTGAACATTTCAAAGTTTTCAAAATTACTGTACCTTCCTAGGGATTTTCCAAATTCTGGAAAGTTTATAGTTCAATGGAAATGGATACGCACAGCTTTATTACCACTTCATTCAGGTTACCTTGAATGTTCCCGAAATTCCAAATTTGCTTAGATTGCTCAGATTTTTCGATTTATAGAAAACTACCAAGATATTGTACAGGTTTAAAGGAATTGAAGATTATACTATCTTTAGGCTATATACAATAAATGTTAAAAACGTATTCTGTAATGGCTTCTATCACTGTGCAGGTTTTTTTCTAATTTTCTCAGGTTACACTGAATGCCTTGAAAGTCTTAAAGTTACTGTACTTGATTTTCTACAGATTCTGGAAATTGTCAAAAATTATCTACAAACGTTGGAGGCTCGATAGAAATTGAGGATCCTCTAAGTTTCTTCCTGTCTGGTGGAAATTGGTGTTATCTAGATATACCAAAAGGAGTGAGAAGTTGTAACATAAATTTCCACGTTTGTGACACCAGATTTCCTAAGGATGCTACAGAATTATCAACAAATCATTCAGCTTGCCTCCGATTTTCTCAAAATTGTTATTATAATTGAAGAGGAAATTACTCGGAAATCTTTTAGGTTTACGATGAATAGAAGATTTAGTTTGCCGTCTAGTGGAGACCCCTTTTAAAGTTCAATCGTACGAAATAGTGAAAAAAGTCAAAAACTGTTATAAGGTTCAAAAACATCCTGTAACACTCTGCAGGTTTCTTAGGATTAACTCATTGCCAAAGGCTGTCCAGAAATATTTGTCTCATTGAACATTGGAGACACTCCAACTTATTTCCTCAATTTTGGAAACAGATTTAATTACTTAAACCTACTAAATGAGGTAAAACACATTTAAAGTAGATCTAGGTTTCTGAGAACATCTAAGGTTTCGTAAGAGCCATACAATTGTAATAAGAATTCCTTCAGGTTGCCATGAGTGCATGTAATATTTGCAAGATTTCAAATCTACTTTACCAGTTTATTTTACATATTTTCCAAATTTTGATGATTGCTCTCGAGAAATATTGAACGTTTGCTTGAAATTACAGATGTTGATTGAAATAAGTATTATGGTCCAAATTTACGAAATAAAATGGAAAACTCTTATTTTTATAGATCTCATGTCTGACATTGAGATTCTTCTAAATCCTATAGGTTTTGTATTTTACAGGTAAATTTTATTATAATATTCTCAAGTTATTTCAGATTCTAGAAATACTTAAAGGCTATCTTCAAATATTAGAAACTTCTGAGGTTTTCAAAACACCTAAAACTGTTTAGGAAAATTACAGATCTATTAACAGACCACCTTCAGTGTTCCTCTTCCAGCTCAAAATGGCTCGCTCTTAAACCCTTAGCATTTGAAACGTAATCTAAGGCTCATATTTGAATGGGTTTTTTTGAGTTTCTTTTGAAGTGAAACTACAAGTATTTCTCTATAATGGCATGATTTCTGAGTTCTTAATTGTTATAAATAATGAGTCAGCGAATGTTTGAAAAAGGGCTAACTTGGCTCCAGTGTCGCAAGATATTAATGTTTTTTAAATTTGTACAAAACTCTGAGCAATTCGAATAAAACGAAATTATTTTTCTAATTGTCTAATTTCTAAGTTTCAAATTATTTATGCAATACTTTTAATTATTTTTTTTGAACTTCCAAATAATTTGATTTAATTTTTAATTTCTATTATATATTTTATGTCTCCTTTTTCAATTTACCACCTTCAGAATCCATGCAGAATCAATTATTTCGAAATAAATAAATTCTATTTTCAAGAAATTATTTGCCAAACATATATATAAACATACACTACCACTGTGAACATAAAACACCTTTTCTCTAGCAATCTTGTAAGAAATCCAATTCTTACGAGTAGAATGTGTTTTTTAAACAACAAATAAACCGAATGACTTGTAACAAGGCTCGATTTGAAAGGGTATTTAAAGCCATTGCTTTAATACTTGATTCGATCCATTTCTTGCTTATAGGAGAATAATCATGAAAAGGTTTTTCCATTTTTAGTTATTATTAAATAAATATTCACCACCAACTCCAAGCATAATTTGTATGCACTTTATTTCTGAAAACTAATTTTATCCAAGACAACTTTCAGATAACTGTCCCAGGTATTATCCTGGCGAATGTTTAAATTCCCTGGTTTATAAGCTAAATAAATAAATTAATAAATATTAATTTATCTACAAATTTTATAAATAAAGGAAAAATAAATTTGGAACTTAATAAAATAATGAAACCGTTACTTACACTGCCTGATGACATTATGTCTGGATTCTTTATGAATATTGGTTAAGTCTTGTGGAGTATTTTATAAAACAACAAGGGTTGAGGGATAGGACGAGTTGGCTTGTCCAGACCGGATTGGAGTATACCAAGGGGCTTTGATAACAGATCGGCACGTAATAAATTTAGGGTTAAAAATTCGTGGCCAATTAGTAGACAGGTCGCTGGGAATGAGCTTAGGTACTTAACTTCAATACTATAAGTATTAAAATTGCACACATTACACATTAATTAGAAATGGAATTAGAATTCAATGTTACCTCCTCCTAGCGTCGTTACCGTCGTATGAGGATGCTTATGACTCCCTCCATGCCCGAGTCCATACTTTATGGGCTTGAAATGGAAGAACGACGGGGAATATCCCGAGGCGGCTCTACTGAGCGAGCTGAACCTTTCCTCCCGGTCCTCGACGTACACCCCCTCCTTCCCCATGGCCGCCAGCTGCCTCCCCTTCGGCATGAACATGATCAGGAAGACCACGATGGAGGACACCACCAACCCGAAAGCGACGCAGGCGTCTTTGTGCCGCTCCCCGACGACCAGACCGCTGGTCGTCCAGATCAACCAGGTCGGGATACTGCAACCTACCGAGAGCCCGATGTAGGTGGCCTCGCGATAATTGTCTCTTATCCCGCGGGATTTTACGGCGAGAACAGTCACGAAGAGTATAAGGAAGATGACGTAGACGAGGGATAGGAGGAAGTCGGCGTAAGTGGTGTGGCAAAGGGGTATGGAGATGCTGGAGGCGTTGAGGTCCTCGGCGGTGAGGAGGAGCTTGTGCTTGGTCTGAGGAAAGATCGTCGCGACGGGTACGTCGTCGACGCGCGGCGGGTTCGTGACGAGCCATTGCACCCCGATCGCCACCTGGATCAGGACGGCGAAGAGCAGCAGCAGCCCCTGGTAGGGAGCCGGCAGGTACACGCCCCCGTTCAGGCTGATCAGGAACACGCACTTTACCAACAGCGAGGCGAACACTATGGCGTAGGCGAGGCCGATCCCGAACCTGGTCATCCCGCAGGTGAACTGCGTCGGGCTAGCGGCGATCACGGTGGCGAGGCCCGCGCAGCAGAACAACCCCAGCAGCAGCATCTGGCCGAGGAATAAGTGCCGCCTGCTCGGCGTAGTCCTCGAGGCCTTGCACAACACGAACACCTCGAACCCGGCGATCATCAGCATCGTGACGGCGCTGAGCGCGAGCGCGGGGATGACCCACGCCTCGTTCCTGAACAGCCCGGCGAGCCTCTCCGACTCGAAGGTCCTCGTCACGTGGTCGGAGGGAGTCGAGGAGGTCGCGGCCGGCGGAGTCGCGGTGCTCCTCACCAGGAAGTACTCCGTGCTCATCTCGAGCCGGCGTCTGAGCGCTACCGAGGAGCCGTTCCGGACGTCCGTCATCGTCGTGCTCATCGTCACCATCGGACCCGGCAAGAGGACATGTCAAAGTCGCGCTCGCGCGGCCCGTACTGAACCATCCGTCTGCGTGCCGCTGAACGACTTGAACCAGCGAAGAGGAGAGGAAGGAGTCCGCCTCGGCGGCCGCCTTTCCGCCGGATCGCGGCCTCCCGCCCGGACGTGGGGGAGACGAATTATTCGGCGGGAGGATTTCGGTCTCGAGAGGTGCTCGGCCACGGGCACGACGATCTGTAAAGTCATTTTCGGGGAAACTATATTTAGTGATCGTGCAGTCAACGAATGCTCATCACTAGAGCTAGGATAGTTAGGCGAGAACAAATGGTAAATGAGGCAAATTAAATTTGAAAAGGGTACCAAAAACACTTATACAAAGACATAGTAGAAGACAAAAATGTAGCAAAAAAAGAGAAAAAGCCGATCAAATATATTTGATATAAACATAAATTATATAACAACGAACATTTATCACTGGAGCTAGGATAGTTAGGCAAGAACAAATGGTAAAAAAAGCAAATTAAATTTAAAAAAGGCATAAAAAAACACTTATACAAAGGCATAGTAACAGGCAAAAATATAGGAAAAAAAAAGAAAAAAAAGCCAATCAAATATATTTGATATAAACAAATTATATAACAACAACCACTTGTCACTAGAGCTAGGATATTTAGGCAAGAACAAATGGTAAAAAAGGCGAATTAAATTCAAAAAAGGCGCCAAAAATACGTATACAAAGGCATACTAAAAGGCAAAAATATAGGAAAAAATGAAAAAAAGCCAATCAAATATATTTGATATAAACATAAATTATATAAGAACGAACACTTATCACTAGAGCTAGGATAGTTAGGCAACAACAAAGGGTAAAAAGGCAAATTAAATTTAAAAAAAACGCACCAAAAATACTTATACAAAGGTATAGTAAAATGCAAAAATATAGGAAAAAAGAAAAAAGTCAATCAAATATGTTTGATATAAACATAAATTATATAACAACGAAAACTTATCACTAGAGCTAGGATAGTTAGGTAAGAACGAATGGTAAAAAAGGCAAATTAAATTTAAAAAAGGCGACAAAAAACACTTATACAAAGGCATAGTAACAGGCAAAAATATAGGAAAAAAAAAGAAAAAAAAGCCAATCAAATATATTTGATATAAACAAATTATATAACAACGACCACTTGTCACTAGAGCTAGGATATTTAGGCAAGAACAAATGGTAAAAAAGGCGAATTAAATTCAAAAAAGGCGCCAAAAATACGTATACAAAGGCATACTAAAAGGCAAAAATATAGGAAAAAAT